>JAQZBX010056161.1:0-18249 GCA_029593785.1 Cabassous unicinctus
CCCTAATTGTCCTCAGTCTAGAAAAGCAATCTCTTCCTTCTGGGACTTTGTAATCCCACTCTGTCAAATGTCTCAGTAGAAAAGCCATGTGTACTCACATCATGGTGCTTCCACTTTTTTAAGATTGTACCTCCATAAATTCTGTACATACCAGTTGCTCTCCAAAGCCTTCAAACAGTTTTTTGACAATTTTAGCCAGGTTCTATCATTGCATGTGGGGACTAATGAAAAATACTCAACTGCAAAAAAAGAAGAAGAAAGTAATCAAAGACCTAACTACACACCTAGAGGAACTAGAAAAAGAACTGAAACTAATCACAAACCAAGCCAAAGGAAATAAATAATAAAAATTTGGGCAGAAATAAATGAAATTGAGGGCAAAAAAACAATAGAGAGAATCAACACAAACAAAAGTTGGTTCTTTAGGAAGATCAACAAAGTCAATAAACCTTTAGCTAGAGAGACAAAGAAAACAGAAAATACAAATAAATAAAATCAGAAATGAGAGGGGGTACATCAGAATGAAATTTGCAGAAATAAGAGAAATCATAAGAGAATACTGTGAAAAACTGTATGCCAACAAAATAGACAACACAGAAAAAATGGACAAATTCCTAGAAGCACAAGAACAACCTAAATTGACCCTAAAAGAAGTAGAAGACAAAAATATACAAATCACAGAGAAAAGGACTGAAGCTGTCATCAAATCCTCCCAGAAATGAAAGGCCTGGGACCAGATGGTTTCCCATGTGAATTCTACCAATCATTCAAAGAAGATCTAATATCACTCTTGCTCAAGCTCTTCCAAAAATATTGAACAAGAAGGAATGCCACCAAATTCATTCTGTGAAGCCATCATGCAAATTCAAAATCCAGATGCTGATACACTTAAAAAGAAAATTACAGACCAATTTTTTTAATGAATATAGATGCAAAAATCCTCAACAAAATAGTTGCTAAATGAATGTAAAAGTACATTAAAACAATTAGGATGACTTCTGGGAAGATGGCGGACTACTAAGACATGGGAATCTCTTCTCAAGAAAAATAGCTAGACGGCAGGCTGAAACAGCCCCCAAAAAGATATTCTAGGGTATAGGGCATCATTTGAAGGCTACACCAAACCATAGGAAAGAAGGACAAAAGAGAGAAATTGCAACAACAGCACCATAAGTTGGAACCATTGGAGTCTGCTACTGCCAGCACACTCCCCCACGCTAAAGACTCTTTAGAATTCTCAGTCCTCTGGGCCATAAACTACAGACAAAGGGGGCTCCGGGGATATACCAACCCAGGAAAGGGAAGAGAGAGGGACACAGCCTAAGGCTGACTCAGATTTGGACGCACAAATTTGGTCTGCTATGCCCCACAAGCCCTTCCATGCCAGGTGAGACCACACAGTGGTTTGCCCTGGGAGCCAGTAAAGGACTGGAGAAATTCAACTCTCACAACCTCCCTCTTCTAGCCTGGACTAATAGTTGAGGACTCCACAGGAAAGGGGAGAGTGGGGTACACAACCTAAAGCTGATTCAGCTTTTAACTCACAAATTTGGTATCCTGTGTACCAAGAAACCTTCCAGGCTGGGTTGGGCTGAGTGAGTGTTTGGAACCAGCAAGGGGCTAAAGATATGCAACCCTCCCAATCTCCTTCTCCACTGACAGGGACTGACTGTTGAGGACTCAGAGGGAAGTGGAAATATTTCCTAGTTGGGAAAAAGAAGGAGGCTGCCAGAGAAGGCTGGAGAATTGTCTCAGAAAAAAATTGAATTACAAGTCTCCTAACATCCAGATGGGAAGCTCTATCACATTGATCTGGTTTGTGTTGCAACAAATACACTCTGATCAGACATTGAACTGAGAGCTCCCAAAGAAAGTCATTCGTGGCAGACCAAGGCAGTGCACACAAGAAAATTAAATTGAGGAGGAAAAGCTTTTTCTAGCCTCTATAGCCTCCCTGCCCAAGGCCATAGGAAGTGACTCTCCAACCAATTAATGGGTCCAGTGTCTAGTTTTGAGCAACCAGCAGGACAATCCTAACAATCCAGGTCAAGCCAAAAATCAAAGATCTGTGGTAACTCACAGTCTCCTGCCACTAAATCCCTATAAAGGAGAAAGAGATTGAGCATCTAAGTAAACTATATCCTAACCAGATGCCTAAACACCAGCAAAAAATTATGAGCCATACTAAGAAAAGAGAAGATAGGGCCCAAGAAAATGAATACATCAAAGTCCCAGAAGAGTTACATAATATGACAGAACTAATCAGCGAAATGAGCACAAATTTCCAAAATCAAATTAATAATTTGAAAGACAATATAGTTAGAGATAAATGACATCAAGAAGACACTGAGTGAACATAAAGAAGAACTTGAAATCCTGAACAGAAAAGTATCAGAGCTCATGGTAATGAAAGATACAATATGTGAGATCAAAAACACATTTGAGGCATACAACAGACTCGAAATGACATAAGAAAGCAAAAAATTTAAATACAATGGGTTATATATGGAAGAAACAGTCACTATATATAAAAGACAACATATCTAAAAGTGATGAAAGATGCAATAAGAAATATTTTTAATTTTTAAATTTTATTTTATATTTTTGAGACAGCATCACCATCCCCAAATCCTCAATATTGGGGCATGAACAATGGACTAATATAGACTTATCATTATTCTTCTATAGACTTATTATTCTTCTGGCATTGGAAGAACTTGTATCATTGATATACAGACTTTGGCTTCCAGAGGTTCTGATAGGAATGAGAAGGAAGAATAAGAGTAGCATGGGGGCATTTTTGGGACATTGGAATTGTCCTGCTTGACAATGCAATGACAGACACAGGCCATTATTTATTTTGTCAATATCTATAAAATTGTGTGGGACAAAGTGTAAGCTATAATGTAAACTATAGTCCATGGTCAGTAACAATATTTCAATATGTATCAATTGTAACAAATATACCACATTAATGAAATATGTTGTTAATATGGGAAAGGGGGGATGGACACAGGGAGCTGTATATAGAAATTTATGCAACATTTATGTAATCTTATCTTCTTTACAAAATAAAATAAATCAAAAAAAAAAAGAAAAATATTATGTAAGTGGGAATTTTTCATAGCTTGTATGAGTTTTCACAAGCAAGAAAAACAGAAAGTCATAGATAAACCTATAGATTTCTAAAACAACCTCAGCAAATATCTTGAAATTCAATTTTCTCTGATGAGACCATCTGTATTCTAGACTTTCTGGATATAATTCTTAACATCAGTGATTACCAGTCATTGAAGTATATATTCAAACCCATTCAAATCTGCCATCCACCTCTTCCAAAAAATAAGGTGGCATATATTTTAGGATGGCTGATAGTTTGCTCACACAGAGGGGAAATAGAGATGGGAAGGAACAGACATATGGCCCACTGATACCCTTGATAAGACTCACTCAATGTGCACAATCACCAATCCTGGTTTTGACCCCTGGAGCCAGTAGTCATGAACTCCTCTGTATCTTGCTAGCTCTAGTCACAATGGAATTCCTGTACCATGACGTTCTTAGAATCAATTTCTTTCGGAATGTGGAGGCTCTTTCTCAGCGCCGTAACTCTTCATCTCCCAGGGGAATATTTGTGTTTGTAGTTCTTCTGTGATATTTTTAGTAACTGTGTGGGACCTCTACACTTCACCATGTTGTTTATGCCCTAGTGCCCCCATAAAATCCCTACCCATTTTTCTCCTACCTTTTTGCAGAAGACATATCTGGTAGACTACATCCAGACTACCATGTGCTATAGGAACTGCAGTGACTTCTATCCAAATATAGATTTCCAAAATATGAGCTTTCTATAAATTTTGTCATTTCTCAGGGTTTTTAGAGTTTTCTTTATTCTAAAAAAAGCTTGGGAGGTATAAATCCAATGATCCTGATTAATCTTATTGACTTCTTTTTTAAATACATGTTTTTATTTTTTTCTAAAAGATACTTAGATTACATAAAATGTTACATTAAAAGTATAAAAATATAAGGGATTCCCATGTGTCCCAATCCCTACAGCTCCCACTTTTTCCCACATTAACAACCCCTTTCATAGGTGGGGTCCATTCATTGCAATTGATGAACCATTTTTGAGCATTGCCACTAAGGAAGGATTAAAGTTTACATTGTAGGTTACACTCTCACCCAATCAGTAATGTACGTTATGGCAGGATATATAATGGCCTGTATCTGTCACTGCAGTGTCCTTCAGGTCAATTCCAATACCCCAAATTCCCCCCTACTACACCTCTCCCTCTCTCTCCCTGCCATCAGTACCCACAGTGGCCACTCTCTCCATATTAATGATATAATTTCTTCCATTGATAGAATCACAATAAGCCTATAGTTGAATACCAGTAAGTCCACTCTAGTCCTTGTTTTATTCCCCAATCCTGAGGATTCTGGGATGGTGATGCCCACTCCACCTTTAATTGAGAGGTTGTTTCATTCCCAAATACCTGAATAGATGGGACTCTCTTGCTTGCAGTTGTACATTCTCTTGTTTCCTTGGTGTATTAGTCAGCCAAAGGGGTGCTGATGCAAAATACTAGAAATCTGTTGGCTTTTATAAAGGATATTTATTTTGGGTAAAAGTTTACAGTTACCAGACCATAAAGTGTAAGTTACCTCCCTCAACAAAGTCTATTGCCACATGTTGGTGCAAAATGGCTGCTGATATCTATGAGAGTTCAGGCTTCCCGGGTTCCTCTCTTCCTGGGCTTGCTTTTTTCTGGGCTCAGATCCTCTGCTATCTCTACAAGGCCAGCTGTAGGCTATCAGGTAAATGGCTTGTTTCTCTTCCTAGGGTCTTTTCTCTTTCCTCTTGACCAAGCACCTCTGTGTGCTTAATTCCTGGGGCTCTAGCTCCAAAACTCCCACTTTCTCTTCTGCCATGTCATTTTCTCTGTGAGTTCCCATCCACCAAGAGGGTGGCGACTCATTGTCCTACTCACAAGGCCCAATCAAAGCCTTAATCATTATTTAATCAAATAAAAGTAAAACCTCTGAATCCAATACACTCTAATATGCCCAGAGGAAAAGACCAATTTTCAAACATGATCCACTATTTCTTTTGGGAATTCATCAATAAGATCAAACTGCTACACTTCGTATGGTGGTTTTCCATCCTCACTTCCTTGTTATTTGTCCTGGTGTGTCCAATGAACTGGAAATTAGGTGAGGTGTTGCAACTCCACTGAGGCTTAGGGGCCAACTGGTACATGGACAGCCCAAATGTTCAAGTCTCTTGAGTGTACACCTACCATCTCCAGCACCAACTATAAATTCAAGTAGAAGGGGCAGAAGAAATATATAGAGAGAAGCCACATTGAGTCCAACTCTGTCACACTCGGGAGCTAAAACTTCAAAGTAGGGCCCACTTGCAAGGCACCAAACTCTGGAGCTATCTGCCATGACCATAGGACCGGGGTATCTCCAAAGCCATCAGGAGCCCCACTATTCGCGGTAGTATCTACTTTGGCAGTTTATGTGATCCATCTGAGACGTGCATAAGCATTACCCGTGGGATGACCTCCTGACTCACTTTGAAGTCTCTTAGCCACATAAATTCATTTGTTTTTTCCCTTTTCCCCCTTTTTGTCAAGGTCTGTTTCCAGTTGCATCACCAACCAGCGTTTGGTAGTAATCCCTCTGTGCCAGGGATGCTCATCACTGGGAGTCATGTCCCACAATGGGGTGAAGGTAATGCATTTCTATGATGACTTTGGCTTAGAGAGAGGCCACATTTGAGCAACATGGAGGCTCTCAGGAAGTAATAACAAGACTAGGATAAGTTTCATTTTCAAGAGCAAAGTCTCATAAGCATAGTCATCAATAGCTCAGGGCCCCATCAAAGGACCATCCTTCTTCACTAGTCACTAGCAAGTTTTTTGTTTCTTGGAATTTGTCCCTCTCTTCTACTGTGCCTACTTTGTTTGCATACAGTTGTTCACAGAATCCTGTTATGACCTCTCATAATTCTGGGTCAGTGGTAATGTTCCCCCTCTCATTTATGATTTTATTTGTGTCTTTTCTCTTTTTTCTTTTCTTTGTCAGTCTAGCTAAAGGTTTGTCAATTTGGGTAATATTCTCGAAGAACCAAATTTTGATTTTGTTAATTCATCTTTATTGTGTTTTTTTTTAAATTTCATTTATTTCTGCTCTGATAATTTCTTTCCTTTGGATTGATTGAGGATTAGTTTGCTGTTCATTTTCTAGTTACTCCACATGTGCAGTAAGATCTTTAATTTAATCTCTTTCTTCTTTTTTAATGTAAGCCTTGAAGGTTATAAATTTCCCTCTCAGCACTGCCTTTGCAGTGTCTCATAGGTTTTGATATGTTGTGTTCTCATTTTCATTCAACTCAATATATTTGCTGAATTTTCTTGCAATTTCTTCTTTGGCCCACTGATTATCAGTGTATGGTTTAATCTCCATATATTTTTAAATTTTCTCTTTTTCTGTGCATTATTGATTTCCAGCTTCATTCCATTATGATCAGAGAAAGTGTTTTATGTAATTTCAATCTTTTTAAATTTATTGAGACATGTCTTGTGACCTAAGATATGGTCTAAATTGGAGTATTTGAAAAGAATGTATATAGTACTATTTGGGGTGCAATGCTGTATAGATGGCTGTTATATCTTGTTATTTTATTATATTATTTATGCTCCCTGTTTTTGTATTTATCCTATGTCCAGATGTTCTATCCAGTACAGAGTGTTGTGTATCAAAGTCTTCAACTATTATTGTACAGATATCTATTTCTCCCTTCAGTTTTGCCAGAGTGTACCTAATGTATCTTGGGGCACTTAGGTTTCTTACATAAATATTTAATACAATTGTTTCTTTTTGTTGAATTGCCCCTTTTATTAATGTATATTATATAATATGCAATATATAATATATATTATATAATATGTAATGTATATTATATTACATATGATATATGACATATATAACATATACAATATAATGATTTTTTTTTACCTTATAAGAGTTTAGCATTTAAAATCTATTTTTTCTTATTTTAATATCACTACTGAAGATCTTTTTTTGGTTACTATTTGCATGAGATAACTTTTTCCAGTTTTGCACATTTAGCCTGGTTGTGTCCTTACATCTGACGTGGGTCTCTTGTAGACTACATAGAGATGGCTCATATTTTTTTATACACACTCTTTTTAAATTAACAAATCAATTTTATTGATGCATATTAATAATGCATTAATCCATCCAAAGTATACAATCAATGGTATTCAGTGTAATCATATATTTGTACATTCATCACTTTAATCATTCTTAGGGCACTTTCATTATTCAAATAATAATAATAAACAAGGGAAGCAGATGTGGCTCAAGTGATTGGACTCCCATCTACCATATAGAAGGTACAGGGTTTGATTACTGGGGTCTCCTGGTGAAAGCAAGCTAGTCCCCATGATTTGTAGCCTCGAGCAGAGAGCTGACCCATGCGGAGTGCTGGCCTGCATGGAGTGCAGGCCTGTGCAGAAGAGCTGGTTCAGCAAGATGATGCAACCAAAAGAGACACAGGGAATAGACAATAAGCGATGCAGCAAACCAGGGAGTTGAGGTGGCACAAGAGATTGAGCACCTCTCTTCCACTCCAGAAGGTTCCAGGATTGGCTTCCAGTGCCGCCTAAAGTGAGACAAGCAGACACAGAAGAACAGACAGCACATGGACACAGAGAGCAGACAGTGAGCACAAAAACAATGGGGGGGGGGTCGGGGAATAAATAAATAAATCTTTTTAAAATATGAAAAAATAAACAAATAACAACCAAAATCATCACCTCTCAATTTCTTTCTTCTTCCCCTTCCATATATACCTGCTATTCTTTTTCCTTTTCTTTAGTATATTTACATTTATATTTTGTAAAATCTGTCATATATGCAATATCATCCATATTTGTGTTTTATATGATGTTTTACTGTCTTATATATGGTATCATGTTACAGTTTTTAGTTTTCCTTATAGTAACATACATGACTTAGACTTTTCCTTTCAACCATTGTCACACCCATACTATTTGTACTGCTAGTTGCAAATACTATAATATGCTTTAATCATTTCTATTCATTTCCAAAGGTTTACAAACAAATGTATTTATCAGTTGTGCACTGATTAACACTTAGCTTTCCATTCACTAACCTCCTTCTATTTTCTGGTGACCTATATTCTAATTATTAACTCCATGAGTTTACACAATATATTTAGTTCATAATAGCACAATCATACAGTATTTGTCATTTTCTGTCTGGCTCACTTCACTCAATATAATATCCTCCCAGTTCATTCATGTTGTCATTTGCTTCACAACTTCCTTTCCTTCTACTGCTGCATAATATTCCATCATATGTATACACCACAATTTTTTAACCATTCATCAGTTGATGGACACCAGTGTTGTTTCCAAATTTTGGCTATTTTGAATAATGCCACTGTGAACATTGGTGTGCAGATATCTGTTCATGTCTCTGCACTTTTGATTGGGTATTCCTGCCATTAACATTCAATGATATTACTGTAAACGCATTGCTTACTTCATCCATTTTGTCCTTCAGCTATATGTTGTCATATCATTCTTTTGTCTATCTTGTTACCCTTTCTTTCACATTTCCTAATAATCTTCTTTTCTATACTGTTCTCAAAAATCTGGTGCATGAATTTCCTTTTGGACTTCATCATTTCCTTTCATAACTCTTTTAATTCTAATCTTTTGGTAATACAGTCTATCAGTTTTTGTTTGTGAAGACTGAACTCACCATCTTTTGAATGTCAGTTTTTCTAGATATGGAATTCTTGGCTGGCAGTTTTTCTCTTTCAATACATTAAACATATCATACCACTTTCTTCTCACCTTCATGTTTTCTGATGAGTTTTGGCATTTAATCTTATCAAGTTTCCCTTTTATATAACACTTTGCTTTTCTCTTGCTGCTTCCAGAATCCTGAATGGAATGTGTCTTGAGGAAGGTCTGTTACGATTTATTCTGTTTGGGATGTGTTGATCTTCTTGGATATTGATATTTATGTCTTTCCATAATGGGAAAATTTTCATCATTATTTCCTCAAATACTTTTTCTACCCATTTCCCATTATATTCTCCTTCTGGGACACCTAACGTGAATGTTTATGCATGTCACATTGTCTTTCAATTCCCTGAGATATGTTCCATCTTTTTCCTTCTCAACCTTTCTGTTCTCCTGTATTTTCCAGTTCAGAAATTCAGATGGCACTTATTGGTGCACCTTTTCATGGAGATATATCTATCTTCATTATGCTGTATTTTGGTCTGGCCAGAGTCTAGATTCAAAGCAGTTCTGCTGGCCAAATTAACTGAAGAGAAGTACCCCATCTCCTGCTCCCTTTTCCCTTGTAACAGCTGCCAAAGAGCAAGATGTATGTTCCCCTCTTAGTCAGCTGCAATGAGCCAGGGGTTTTACCTCAGCTTAATTTCTTGGGGCTGTGTGTGGGGAGCCCTTCCTAGCTAACATGAAGATTTGGAAACACGTGTTTATTGTTTTGTATTCTTCATCTCTCTGCCCCTCACCCTCCTAGGGGTTCTGTAACACTGTCCTGTTCTGCTGACCCACAAAGCTGGCCCCTCAGGCATATTTTGGCTCTTTCTCCACTGTTTTTGTGAAAGCATTGAGCCATGCTTGTTAGTGTGATGCAATCTTCCCACAAACCTTCTCTTAATTTTTATACATTTTGTAAATATTTCCAAAGTAATTTATAACATATTAAATGAACTTAACTATTTTTAATACTTTATTTTTTACTTCTACACCTTTATCATGATTATGTTAATTAAAAGGTATTTTACTCTGGCAATATAGGAAAAAACTACTTTCTCCATTAGTTTATGAAAACCTATAATTACCAATGCAATCAAGATTATCTTCCCACTATCACCACTTTAATATGCATATTAAGGTAGCCTCTGTCAGGTTTCCCTATTATGTAGTTACTGTTTGTTACAAATATCAATTTAGGTTTCCATTTAATAATGCCTTCCTGGAATTACTCATTTAAATATTTCAGTTTAGAAAATGTTTTTGCAAACTTCCTATAACCAACCCTAACTACATAGAATATTTGCTTTTCCTATAAATTACCAAGCTTATTAAATTACAGTTAGCAATCAATGAAATTTACTTTATCCATTTAAGTTTTTTTCTGACACTCCTCATTCTGTTCTGTGAAAACTAGTCATTTCACTTCAGGATAAATCTTTCTTTTCTTCTTTAACTTAATGCCATTAAGCACAAACTTACAATTTATCATCTTAAAGATTTAATATGTATAATGTTAGTGTATTTTATTAGTATCCTCTAAAACTAAGGAGATTACACCCAAGCTAAATAACATTGAAACCATTACTGTTAATGCAAGAAATGTTCTTTATCCTTCCTTCACCAGAGGCTTAAATCCCTTCTTTCCTTAATAAAACTGTAAAATTGTGAATAACTTTAAAAGCATACTGACTGCCATGTTCTGGAATATTTTATAATTGTTTAACTAGTTTTAACTATAATTAGAAAAGTTATTTCCATAACTTTCAAGGACTTTTTCTTTACTTTCTGAAATTTGGTAATTGGGTTAATATTTTTAAATTGGGGAATTACAGGACAATATATAAGTCTTTATTTCCCAGCCTATTGGAAAGAGATTTAAGTTAGACTTACATTTCCCTATCTTGTCATACTTAGCCCTTCTTCCATAGCTCTTGCAAAGAGAAGGAGTTCTGTGGAGCTGTATAGTTCAAGGAGATTAGGAAAAACTTTTTACTGTCAATAGTTTCTGTATTTAGATTTTTATGTGACATTTCTATCTTGTTTAGCTTCTCTAATTTGGTGTCTAGGAAAATTCATATACATATAAGCACTTATTTAACTTTTAGAAAATTGTATAGAGTTCTTTTAAGAATTTTCATTTGTTAAATTCATATTACCATCCTAATGTATGAAAATATACACTGCACAATATACACTGCATAAATAGGCAGACACAGAGTTAGACACAAAGGCACAAAACTCACTAACGTTACTTATTCTTTTCATTCTCTTCCAAAATAATTTTAACTATAAAATAACTTTTTATTCAAAAGATCTATTTGAAGGCTATATGTAATTATTCTAATCTGCAGTGTGACCATGCAGTTTTGCACAAGGATTTCATTCATTTTAGCTATTGGCTTAAAACCAATTTGTTACCAATGCTTTAAATTACAATCTTCATTTTTCTTTACTTCAGAGATTTGCTTATTTCCCATTTTGACTTTGAAAGACCTTGGATGAGCAACACAAATTGCAGTATATAGTCTCTGATGTAATTGAAATTTCAGGGGAAACTGGTTTCTCCTATGACCTGCTATTTTCAGAATGCTCAATGTTCATGAATGGAGGTTCCTTACTAAAAAGTCCTTGGAAATAACAGTACTCTGGCAGCCACTGTACTGGAAGAGTGGACACCCAAACCTGAGGGCTGAGAATTCCAACAGGCAGCAATCTTCTCAAAGGTCATGGGGTCCTTCCAGGCTCTTGCCTGGAGTAGTTAAATTGGAGTCTACACCTGGATAATCAGGAGAGAAAGCAAGGTTATTAATACCAAGGGATACACAGGAGACACTGGTTTCTCATATCTGCCTTCTTTCAAGACATGTGGAGCAGAAGTTGTCATGGATACAAACATAGGGGAACAGTGGAGTTACCATTGAAAAGGTGAGGAATTACACCCAAAGGTGTGGTCAGTCCTGAAATAACCATAAGCACAGGACAACTAAGTTTAGAATTAGCATCACAATAGCAAGCATACAGGAGGATGAGGCTTGATTGAAGTAACCATAAACAAAGGTAATTTTAATTTAGAATTGTCATCAAAATACTAGGAGAAGCTAGACTCAAAATAAGCATATGCAAATGTAATAGCAAGCATACACAAGGGTGAGGCTAAATCTGACTTAACCATAAAAATGGTAAGTCAGCCTAAGATTACCATCACAGTAGCATGTCTAGGCTAAATCTACCCAGTTACAACTATTTCTAATATTATCCTTTTGCTGTTTTATAATATAAAGAGCCTAAATAACTCTTAATTACAGTTTCTAGAATGTTTTGACTTTTAAAAAGATTGAACACTTTTGTTTATTGACTAAGCTACTAAAACTAGTTTATTAGAAACACTGTTAATTTTTCATATGTTTCCATCAGTTGAACTAATTCCACTTGTGATTTCTTTATACATCAAATCCAATTGCAAGATAGTATTGAAATTTAAAGACTCATTTTTAGGTTACCTTTCACCTTTATTCAATTTGTGACAGGTGAACCTGAAATCTAACTTGTGAGTTCCTAGGTACAAGCAGACAGACCTAAGTTAATGTATGCACAGACTAGAACATGAGAATTTTATACACTTAATTAGCATAGGGAAAGGCTTGGTGGAAGTCATTTTCCAGGAACTTTTTAATCTTAATTGATGCCACATGAGGCAGTTCCTTATTCTACAGGGGAGAGGTTTACTAAACAGCCAAGGTCTTGATTCCCTGTCCACTCCTGATTAGGCATGACTGAGACTAGAGGGGTCTGGAGTGGCAGGTCAGGAGCAAGTGAAGTGGCTCCCATGTTAATTAAGAAATTAAAATTTGTCTTAGTCAGCCAAAGTGGTGCTGGTACAAAGTACAAGAAATCTGTTAGATTTTATAAAGGGTATTTATGTGGGGTAAAATCTTACAGTTACAACGTCCTAAAGAGTTCAAATCAAGGTTAGTTCCTCACCAAAGCCTGTTGCCATGTGATGAAACAAGATGGCAGTCAACATCTGGGAGGGTTCAGCCTTCCTCTTTCCTCTTAATGCTTCATTGGCCCAGATTCTTCCAATCTCAGCTGTAGGCTGGAGGGCTCATTTTTTTCCAAGCCTGCTCAGCTTCTCAGAACTATGGGCTCTTCAGCTGCAAACCAGCAGGCAAATGGCTCATCTCTCTTCCCAGGGCTTCAATATCAATGCTGAGAAGTTCTCTCCTCTTACATGTCTATGGAGCTCTCTCTATTCCTCTATGTCCTTTCTTGTGGATCTGCTTCTGTATGTCTGCTTGATTGGGTTTCCATTTATATAACCCACAAAGGGGGCAAGGACTCAAACTAATGACATGGTCAAATCAAAGCCCTCATCTTAACATAATTTAATCTAAGGCATCTTAACATAATTTAATCAAAGACATCTCAGCTGAATATAATACAATCAAAAGGTATGATGCCCAGAGGAACAGACTAGTGTACAAACATTATCAAATACATTTTTTTAGAATTCATAAATATCAAGCTGCTACACTCTACACTCTGAATTCCAAAAAGACATTACAATATTCAAAGAAAACCTTAAATCAGTAACAATGTTAAGTACAAAATCACATCACAATAAGTTAATAGAAATACAGTTTGTCTTGGGGCAAATTCCCATCTGGCTGTAGACTTTCAAAACAACTAATCTGCTTCCAATGTACAAAGGACAGACAAAGGATCACCATTTGCATTACCATATGGCAAATTTTGGAGGGAAACTTGAGTCACTGGTCCTCTACAATTCTGAAAACCTGTGGGACATACTTCATTAGATTTCAAAGCCTGAGAATCATTTCCTTTTTTCTTTCTGTGCTTAACTTTTTAAAAAATCTTCATAAATTGATTTATAGTTACATTTTATATAAAGGGAGTCATACAATATGTTACACAATATATTTGGTTCATAGTAACACAATTATACAGTATTTGTCCTTTTGTGTCTGCCTTGCTTCACTTAACAAAGTCCTCCAGGGTCATCCATGTTGTCATATGCTTAAAAATTTCATTTCTTCTTTTGGCTGCATAATATTTCATCATATGAATACACCACAGTTTGTTTATCATTTCCTCAGTTGATTGACAACTGGTTTGTTTCCAATTTTTGGCAATTGTGAATAACACCACTATGAATTTAGTTGTATATATGTCTGTTCATGTCACAGCTCTCAGTTTTTCTCTGTATACACCCAGCAGAGGTTTCATAGGGTCAAAAGGGAAATGTATATTCAACTTCTTTAGGAAATGCCACAGATTGCTCCACAGTGGCTGTACTATTCTGCTTTCCCACCAACAGTGAATAAGTTTTTCTATCTCTCCACATACTCTCCAACATTTGTAATTCTTTGTCATTGCAATATTGGCCATTTTGAGAGGTGAGAAATGATATCTCATTGTAGTTTTGATTTGCATTTCCCTAATCATTAGTGATGTGGATCATTTTTTCATGTGTTTTCTTTTTTGCCATTTCTATTTCTTTTTTGGACAAATGTGTATTCAACTCTTTTGCCCATGTTTTAATTTGGGTAATTTGTCTTTTCATTGTTGACTTGCAACAAGCCTTTATATATCATGGATATTAAACCCTTATCAGATATTTGATTTCCAAATATTTTTTCCCTTTGAATCAGCTGCTTTTTAAAAAAATATATTTTTTACTTTTTCTAAAAGATAATTAGATTTCATAAAATGTTACATAAAAATATAAGGGACTTCCATAAGACCCACTCCCCTCAGCTCCCACTTTTCCTCACATTAACAACTTCTTTCATTGGTGTGGTACATTCATTGCAACTGATGAACACATTTTGGAGCATTGCCACTAAGCATGGATTAGATTTTACATTGTAGTTTACACTGTCTCCCACTCAATTCTGCCAGGTTATAGCAGGATATATAATGCCCTATATCTGTCATTGCAGTGTCATTCAGGACAATTGCAAGTCCTAAAAGTACCCCCCATTACACCTCTTTTTCCCTCTCCCTGTCCTCAGCACCTTCAGTGACCACTGTCTCCACATCAATTATATAATTTCTTCCATTGCTAGAATCATAAGTCTATGGTAGAATACAAGTAAGTCCACTCTAGTCCATATTTTATTCCCCAATCCTGAGGATTCTGGGATGGTGATTTTCACTTCACCTCTAATTGAGAGAGGGTTTTGATCCCATATGGCTGATGGATGGGACTCTCTTGTTTGCAGTTGTAGACTCTCTCAGTTTCTTAGTATAGTTGTTGTGAATCCTCACCTCCTTGCTAGTTGTCCTGGGTGAGTCCAATGAACTGGAGGGTAAGTGTTGCATCTCCACTGAAGCTCAGGGCCCAGATGGCACATGGACATCCCAAATGTTCACATCTCTTGGGCAGACACTTACCAACTCCACCACCAACTATAGGTTCAAATAGAAGGGACAAAAGAGACATGTGTATAGAAGTCACAACTGAGTCTAAGAATGTTACACTTGGGTGCACAAACTCCAAAGTAGGGCCCACTCTCAAGGCCACAAACTCTGGTGCTATCTGACATGACCATAAGTCCTGGTGTCTCCAGAGCCCTCAGGAGCCCCACTATTTGGGGTAGTATCTACTTTGGCAGTCTATGCATTTTGAGACATGAATAAGTATTACCTCTGGGATGACCCCCAGAATCACTTTGAAGTCTCTTAGCCATATAAACTCATTTGTCTTTACCTTCCCCCCTTTTATTCAAGATATTTTTTCCAGTTGAATTGGTAGTTGATGTTTGGTGATAAGCCCTTGGTACCAGGGAGTTTCATCCCCAGGAGTCATGTCCCACACAAGGGGGAATGTAATGAATTTATATGCTGAGTCTGGCTTAGAGAGAGGCCACATTTGAGCAACATGGAGGCTCACAGGAGGTAACTCTTAGGCAACCTACAACACTAGGCTTAGTTTCAATTTCAAGAGCAAAGGCTCATAAGCATAGTCTTCAATATCAAGACCAAAACAAAGGACCATCCTTCACTAGTCATTGCCCCTGTACTCAGGGGATTGTTGCTGTTCTATTAGAGAATATGGAAGAGCCCTCCAGGATGGGAATTCAACACAATTTCAGTTACTGTTTGACTCTCTACTCACTGTGACAATGCCCCATGACCATTTGAACATGTTGCCAAAAGTTGGAATTCAACCCAAATGCCCATCAACAGATGAATGGATAAACAATATGTGATATATACATACAATAAAATATTACTCAGCTGTAAGAAGGAATACAGTACTAACACAAAGGATAACATGTATGAATCCTGAGGACCTGATGTTGAGTGAAACAAGCCAGACATTGAAGGACAAATATTTCCTGACCTCTCTGATATGAATTAAGCAAATTGAGCAGCCTCAGAGAGCTATTGTCTGAAAGATAGGTCTACAGGAAACAGAAAGGGAGAAAAGGTTTGTTAGCCAATGCCCATATGGGTTAAATCTATGATAAGGTGGAAGTGAGTTGTGCAGTGAAGGGATATGACAGGGGTGTAGTGATACTATTGGGTTGGGTGATGCATGTTTAAGTCAGCTGCTTTTTGCCAAAGTCCTGTGAGATGCACAAGTGTTTAATTTTGAGGAAGTGTCACTTCTGTATTTTTTTTCTTTTGTCATGCTTTGTGTGTAAGGTACACAAAACCACCATTACCACAAGGTATTTAAGATATTTCCCTACATTTTCTTCTAGTAGTTTTATCATCCATGCTTTTATATTTAAGTCTTTTATCCATTTTGAGTTGATACTTGTAATAGACAGTGAGATGGGGTCCTCTTTCATTCTTTTGGTTATACATATCCAGTTCTCCTAGCACTATTTGTTGAAGAGACTGTTTTTTCCCATAAACTTGGACTTGGTAGGTTTGTCAAAAACCTGTTGACCATATAGGTGAAGGTTTATTTCTGGACTCTCAAGTCTATTCTTCTGATCAATGTGTCTTTTATGCCAGTACCATGCTGTTTTGACCACTGTAGATTTATAATATGTTTCAAGGTCAGACAGTAAAATTCCTCCCATGTTGCTCTTCTTTTTTGAATGCTTTTGGCTATTTGGGTGTACTTTGCCTTCCAAATAAATTTGGTAATGGCCTTTTCTAATTCTGTAAAGTAGGATATTGGAATTTAGATTGGTATTGCATTGAATCTATAAATACATTTGGGTAGTGTATTAGTCAGCCAAAGGGGTGCTAATGTGAAATACCAAAAATGGTTTGGTCTTTATAAAGGGTATTTATTTGGGGTAGAAGTCCACAGTTACCAGGCCATAAAGCATAAGTTTCTTCCCTCACCAAAGTCCATTGTCACGTGTTGGAGAAAGACAGCTGCCGACATTTGCCCAGGGTTCAGGCTTCTGGGGTTCCTCTTTTCCCGGGGCTGCGTTTCTCTCTGGGCTTAGCTCCTTTTTCCTCCACAAGGTCAGCTGTAGGTGATCAGGTGAACAGTTCACTTCTCTTCTCCTGGGGCCTTCTTTCCAACATCAAAGCTACTTCTCAAAAGACTGCTTCTACTCTATTCTCTGCCTTGCCTTTTATATTTGATTCCCCACCAACCAAGGGGTGGGGCTCAACACCCTACTGACGTGGCCCAGTCAATGCCCTAATCATAACTTAATCATGCCCAGATTAACAGATCAGTTTACAAGCAAGATCCAGTTATATTTTTGGAATTCATAATTACATCAAATTCCCCAACTGTAACAAGTAGGATAGACATCTTCATGATATTTAGTTTACCCACCCATGAACATAGAACATCTTTCCATTTGTTTGTCTTCATTGATTTTTTTTAACATTGCTTTGTACTTTTATGAATATAGGTCCTATATTCATTGATTAAATTAATTCCTAGGTATTTGAATCTTTTTGTTCCTATTGCAAATGAAATTTTCCTCTGGATTTTCCCCTCAGATTGCTCAGTACTAATGTTAAAAAAAAAAAAAAATCATTACTGATATTTGTGTGCTGATATTCTATCCTGCTACTTTGCTGAACTCATTTATTAGCTCAAGTAGCTTTGTGTAGACATTTCAGAATTTTCTAAATATAGGATCATGCCATCTGCAAATAGTGAGAGTTTTACTTCCTCTTTTCCTATTTGGATAACTTAAATTATTTTTTCTTGTCTAATTGCCTTAGCTAGAACTTCAAGTACAATGTTGAATAACAATGGTGATAATGGCATCCTTATCTTGTTCCTAATCTTAGAGGGAAAGCTTTCAAACTTTCCCAATTGAGTGTATTAGTTGTGGATTTTTCATATATGTCTTTTATCACATTGAGGAAGTTTCCTTGTAGTCTTTTCTTCTGAACTGTTTTTATCAAAAAAAAAAAAAAAAGACACTGGATG
>JAQZBX010056162.1:0-18251 GCA_029593785.1 Cabassous unicinctus
GGGGGGGGGGGGGGGGGAAGGTTAGTGTATCCACTACTTCTTAGCTCTCCTAATAAAACCC
The DNA here is from genome assembly GCA_029593785.1 of Cabassous unicinctus. NCBI lineage: Eukaryota > Metazoa > Chordata > Mammalia > Cingulata > Chlamyphoridae > Cabassous > Cabassous unicinctus. The sequence continues at coordinate 62 of JAQZBX010056162.1, forward strand.
AGGAGTCATGACCCAGGAAAGAGACCTGAGGAGCCATAATTAGGTGCAAGAAATATTCACCAAAAAGCTTTTGACCATGCCAGCCATTGTGCTAGGCACTAATACAATGATAACCAACACAGACAATATCCCTGCTTTCACAAAGCTTTCAAACAAGTGAACTTAAAAACAAACAAACAGAAAAAGCAATAAATTACACCTCTGTATTCTTACCGGAATAGAAGACATTTAAACATCCTATGTAACTGCAATGTATTCTGGATAGCATTTGCAATCTTGAAAACGAGAATATTTTATCTCAATGTCCCCCAAGAGAATGAATTAGATGGCACAATTATTGTTCTCAAACACATCTTGTTGGAGACTAGAAACGAATCAGGAAATCCCAGATATGTGGAGGTATTTTCTATACAAAAATCTAGTCACCGGGGGGGGCAACTATGACCATCTATCCCCAGAGCTCCTTCTCACACAGTATGACTGGTGGGTTGATGTCACATGCCAAGCATCTCATTAAAAATCTGAACTGGGTAATACAGTGTAATAGATAAGAGTGCAGTTCTCTGTGTTTGAATCTCAGATGGTTTACTTGCTAACTATATAACCTTGAACAATTTATGGAACATTTCTGAGCCTCGGTTTCCTCACCTCTAAAGTGAAGATCATAGTATTACCTAGTTGTATTTAATGTAATAAATACATTAAATGAGCAAATCCATAGAAAGCCCATCATATGATAAGTGTTCAATATATGTAAGCGATGACTGTTCCTAGCACGCACTATTTCCCAACAACAATATTCATGTTTACAGGGCTTGTTTAACTTTCCCCATGGCTAACCCCACATACTAAAACAAAAATGTGCTATTATGGCCTCTGAAAACCAGAGGACAGTTTAAAGAAAGAGTTCAAAATATCTGGGGGATGGATTTATAGCTGAATATTTATACTTATTTATAAGTGTGTAGACAATAAGATTTTATTGGGGAGGAAAAATTATTTTTCCTCTTCCCAAAGCTGGTGTCCTCGAAGGAATCCTAGCTAAAGCATGACACTAGGGGAATCAGGTGTAGCTCAGTGGTTTGAGCACCTGCTTCCCATATATGAGGTCCCAGGTTCAATCCTCGATACCGCCTTAAAAAAAGAATGACACTAGGTTCTTCTAGTGTCAGCATCCATAAAATGGAGTTAAGAATACTTGCCCTCGCTATTTAACAGGGGGTACATATCAAGAATCCAATGAAACATACCCTGTGAAAATGATCCCAAAAGAATACACAAATGTAAATAAAAATGTTGTTATCCATTCCTGCTGGCACAGTCACTAACATACTTCATTTATCCTTTAAAGCTGCAAAGGAAAAAGAATGGGATGCAGGACCACACTATCTTAGCATCCAGATTTCCAGATGGTTATATATATTTAGATGCCTTATTTAAACACAGATTTCAGATGGCTCTAACAAATTATTAAGACTAATTTTGAGGTCAAGTCATCCAATCACATACCTATTCAAATAATGCACACCACCAAAAGAGATGAACTCCAAAAGAAACATGGGACCACAACTTTCATAATGGATACTATAAACTGTCTAAGATTTCTTAAACAAGTAAATAAAAATTGTGTACGATATAGCCAAAGAAAAGCAGATGATGGGTGACATATACTATATACTAATATTAAACTGTAAGTATCCTGCAGATGAGGGAGCTTCCCATAATTATATTAGAATGTATATTTCTATTATTCTCTCCCTTAATGTTACAATAGTTTCAGTTAGTTGAGAAACACCTGCAAACAGTTTTAGCAATAGACAAAGCTAAATTTAAATCAAGCTGATTTGAATCACGATTTAAATCAGTCAAGAAGAACCAGCATCTTCATAAAATTTAAGAATACATTCTTCTTATTGCCATAATTGTAATACACGTCATAAAACTTATAGCTACATATTTTTTCTAAAGAAAATGTTATTTAAAGAAGTTGTAAAAAACCTTTTTAAATATTCCAATTATTTTTATTTTTTAATATTATCATCCAGGACTTACATATACATACATATTTTATATAATCAAAATCATACTCAATACCTCTTAATGCAACTTTTTCATATTTTACAGCTACATTAGGAACTCTAACGCAGTTGCTTTATGTATCAAAACTAAATGAAACATCCATTTAAATCACTGAAAGCCTATCTTCTTAAAGTTCATTGTGGATGTTTTTCCACAGTGCATTAAAATCTAATAACAATAACCAAAACAACTTACCTCTAATTTGTTTTGTTTAATTAAAAAAAAAAAATTTCCCCAACCACAAATCATTTTTAGGCAGGCAACTTAGTTAAGTACTTTTGTTGATTTGTTAATGCTTATCAATAAACATTTATTCCTTGACTGTGATGCTTGTTTTCATTACATCCCCAAAAAATTTATTAAGGAAAAAGGAGTGCTTACATCAAAGGCAACTCTTAGGCAGTTAAGGTATAAAATTGGCATTTAGAATGGAGGACACAAGTGACAAACTAAAGTGGAAAAATAAATGGTTTTACACAGGTAAAATATCTAATAGTATATAAAGAGCTCACCCATCAAGCAAGCATTTGTCTTAAGCAACAATTTTAAATATCTTTACTTATAACTCTGAAGCACCGAGTATTCTGTGACTACTGTTTTGTTTTGTTTTGCAGTAGCTTGGGCGGAAAGTGCATTCTCCTGTATTCTTGTATTGTAGAGCTCTAGGAACTCTTTCAACTACAACAATTTATTAACAAAACATCCCCATTCCCAAACAGTGCCACAAAACATAATTTTATTCTGAAAAGAAGTCATATATATTGATAAAATATATAAACTTGGACACATCTTAAAACTATATAAACTTCTCCAAAAGCAATTTGATTTTTTAAAACTGTTTTTTTAAAAAACAAACCCAGTTACTTTAAAATCACTGACAAATAATTCTGATTTAACCACTTCTTTGAAATCTAATATTTCATCTAAAAAATTAAGCAAAGATTAATTAACTACCATTAGCTAAAAAAAAAGCTTTGAGGGGCTCTGGGGCATCATAGCCCAAGGATAAGCAAAATTACAGAACAAAAGTGACAAAATGACCTTAGAAATGATTTAGACCCTTTTTTTTTTCTTTTTTAAGTTTTAGATGGTAAAACTTAAGCTCAAGGCCACAGGAGTTTTGGCAGAATAGGGTCCAAGACTCAGTGGCGATTCCCAACCAAGGCCTATTGCATGTGAGGCATGAGCAAACTGGTTTCATCTCTGCAGTGACCAGCAGTTCCAGGCAGATGGTGATTCTGGGTGTGTCTGTGGCCAGCAAAGAGTCCCCATTATGGACAGTGAAGGAGGACAACAGAGAGGACTTCTGTGGCTGTTACCTCTTCCTCTTGTAAAACTTTCTTGCTTTCTCTTGCCCTTCTATAAAGAGGTGTAATACCTTGGTGCATGGGTTCAGCACATCCTATGACTGAACAGTTACCACAGTCTCACAGTTCTAGATGGTCTACCCCTGCCATGTCACAATCTGAGTACAGGCCCACATTCTGAGAACTTCCTTCCCCGCAGCCTCACCTCTTCTTTCAGAGTGGCATGGCCCCAAGGCAGAGACACTTGATGTTGGAGTGGTGAGTGGCAAAGGAAAAAATGCGACCTGCCAACCCAACCTGTCCGTCTTCCCATTGAGAACAGGTAATTTTTCTCTGCCTCACACTCTCCAAGTGCCTTGTTAGGGGAACAAAAAAATTCTCTTTCACAGGCATTAGAAACTCTAATATTTTGTCAAAGAGAAATGAAAAATAAACCTAATCTAAGCTGTCATGGAATCATGAAATGCCTCTGGCAGTTCTATCCAAGTATGTAGACATGTACGGACTCTTTGAAGAAATGAAACTGCAGTTTATCAAGTGTGATTTATAAGCAACACTGATTTAGCTGGGAGATAACAGTGCTGTCTAATCATTAGTAGTCAGACAACAGCCATGTGAACACATCAATTATGGGCCACTGCCAAAAGCCCTTGAGATCTTGGAGATTAACAGCCAATCCTCTGTTTTACAAGCTCACATCAAAAAGAATATTAATAAGAGGAGGGGCAATGTGAGAGCTTGTCAGAGTAAGTCAGCCACTAAAACAAGGCATTTTTCCCCCTCTCCTCTCTGTTGAATTGGCCCAAGAAAGAAGCTGGCATCAGCTACAAAGTCAATGCTGCCAATTTCTTGGAAAATGTTTTTCACTAACATATGGGAACTTGTAAGGGTCTGCAAAATTGCTATTCGGTGAATAAAGGCAGGCATGGCTTCTCCATGTCCCTTTTTAATGCTGGAATGCAATAAACGGGAGGTATTACTGAATTATTTTTAAATTAATATACATGGTGGAAACGTCCATTGTTTTTTTTTTCCTCTGCACTAGCAGTCAGAAGTTCTGTAAAACCTTACATAAACCCATTTCTAATACTTCCTCCACCCACCATAATTTAATACATTAAAGAAAAACTAGTAGGACTAACCTGCACATTAATGAGTCTCTTCAAATTAGCATGGTTCTATCCAATGTAGAACCAAAAATCAAAATGTGCAGTTTCTGACTTTAAGTACTTAAATTCCTTCTTTCCAACTATATCAGGAAAAGAGATCTAAGTCTCACTGATATTTCTGCAATTAGAATTAAACCAACTCTCACAAGCCATGCATACAAGCCTTTGCAGAGAGAGATGCCATGGGCATGGCATTCGTTTCAGTTATATCAGTATTTAACATAAGCACCAGTGAGGACTGGCGTATTTTTGTTAACTGATCAGATTAAACCAAACAGCTGGCAACTCACTGTGTAGTGGGGTTCCAGCAGGCTCTCTGATATACGAACATAAGCCACACTACAAAATACGTGGCCTGGGAACTTTTGTTTGCACTTACATTTGTGGAATACTCTATATTTACAAAGTGTTTTCTTATTATTTCATTTGTTGTTCGTCATTTCAAAATCAGCATAGGTTGCTGGGGAAAAAACATAAGAGGAAGAAAAAGCATGGGGTTCCCTTTGCTTCTGGGTAGTTAAGTTGTTTGGCCCCTAAGCAAGTCACTTAATTCAAGGGCTTGCTGACAAACAATTGTTAAATCAGAGATTGTTTACCTGGGGTTCAAAGACTTTGTGAAGTCTGAGACACCCTTTAATAATAGAAGCAAACATTTGTATGTTTATACATATGAGCACTTCTTTTCCCCTGGAGAGAATGTTCATAGATGTTCAATAAAATCCTAACTGACCCGGTGGTAAACTCCTCAAGGGCAATAGCCAGTGGCTCTTTTTCATTATAGTGCCCACTCAATAAACGTTTACTAAATTAAAGGCACTGCATTTCGTTTTAAATCTCAGCTTCTTCACCTATAAAATAGGAGCAATAACATGTACTCAGATGACCTTTAAAGGCTGTCATAAAACCCAAACAGGACATGGCTTTTGAAGTCCTTAAACATAAGTTTAAACCAAAGAGTTATTCAATTCAACATATATTCCTTGGGCAGCCAGATGCCAGGCATTGTGCAAAGATTAAAAACTACTGACTGTACTTTTTATATTAGAAAGGAGGTAGCCTTCTCAGGAAACAATTTACCTGAGGAACTTATGGTACAGGGAGGGGAATGCCTCTGAAAGCACATCTCAAAAGAAAACTATACCCAGAGGTTTTGTCAATGCTGTCAGAGTTTTCATTAACGGGCATCATCAACTTTTGATATATCTGACTATGAGATTCTTTTTCTCTACCACCTTTCCAGCAAAAGCCCTCTTAATGTCAAGAAAGACACAAAACTTTGTAGAAACAAAGAACCACATCCTGCCATGATTGTCCAACACAGCTACAGCTGCTCTGTTAGAACTCGTTCAGGAGAAACACTTTCACAAAAACACATACGGTTTCCATCTACTAAAAGTATACTGGCAAGGATATTTTTTTGGACAAATATACTTTAATAATATGTTGAGTTTGATGGGCAACTTCAAGGTAAAATTAAACCATTGTTCTTTTTAATAACAGTTATGACTATTAATGACATAGGTTGTAAACATTTATTATATACCATAAGTCAGAATGAGCTGTGCTCCAAGTCCTAACACAAATTTCAGCGGAGATAAAGGGGTCGACTTCATCCCTCAGTTTCTAAGATCATATTATACTCCAAGTATCTGGGCTGGCCTTTTCTGCAAATTAGGTAGTTACTTGATTTAAACAACTCTCCCAAGGTCACACCTATGCTCTAAATTATAATAGACACTTCTGCCTTATTTGAATACTTTTTTAAGAGTAGCTTTCCATTTTAGCCCTGAGGGTTTTGTGGGTAAGAAAGAAATCATCAGAAAAAAATCTGCCAGCAAACAGGATGCCATTGCAATCTGTTATTCTGACAGGGCATAACCCTTCTGGGTAAAGTATCTTTATCTTTCTTCTTATAAAATACAACAGACTTGCTTTACCAGACTTGGGAAAGCAGGTGCAATATAACCAATTACATAGGTGACAGTGCATTAAAAAATTGTTAAAGAGCCACTTAAATGCAAGATAGAAGAAAATCCAGATAATTCCCAGCAATGTTTTGCCTGTGATCTCTACATGGAAGACAAAAGATGTAGACTTAATGAATCCAGACTTAAGGCCCTCTTCTGCTCTACAACACTACTAAAAGTAAACTCATTTCAACAGATATTCACTGAGAATTTCCTATCACAGTGCTAGGTGCTGGGGAGATAAAAATAAGTAATCCATGTCCTCAAGGATCTAAGGCTAGCAGAAGAAACATGCATTCACAGATATTAGCAACCAAACAGATGTAGGTAAAAGACACTAGTCTCAATTGCCATAAGAGGGGAGCGGATGTGGTTCAAGCGGTTGAGCACCCGCCTCCCACATGGGAGGTCCAGGGTTCGGTTCCCGGTGCTTCCTAAAAAAAAAAAGACCAAAAGCAAAACAAATGAAGAAACCAACTCAGGGAAGCCGCTGTGGCTCAGTGGATGAGCACCAGCTTCCCACATATGAAGTCCCAGGTTCAATCTCCAGACCCCGGTACCTCAAAAAAAAAAAAGAACTCAGGAAAGAGTAGAGGCAATTAATTACAACTCTTTCAGAAGTGGAAGGACATGAAGAAAACTTTGTAGGCCAGAAGAAACTAAGGCCCAGGGACAGACAGCAATATTTGCCCAGGGTCATAAACATGATCATATCAAGTGCACCCCAGTCTCCCAATTCCCAGTGCCCCTGAATCACAAACTGATCCACACAGGGATCAGAGCAAAGGGCCTGCAGCAACAGGGAGCAATGTACCTGAAGACAGCCTGTGACCAAAATCAACAGGATTTACTGGGTCTGCTTCACTAAGGGGGAACCCCAGCAAACGGGCAATTTTCTGAAGCCCCTTTTCAGAAAAAATCTCCACAGATCAGACCTACAGCAGGAATACTTACAACTGCAGGCTTATAAACTCCCAAAACATTTTCTCTCACGCCCACGACAATTATCTGGAGGCGCCTAAACCAAAATGGCTCACTAAGCAAAGCCGTTCTTACTTAAGCAGTTCATTTGTGCAGGGATGCTTCTGCCCCAGGATTATAGGAGACGCTCGTAAGTGTCATTTACCTAGCTGTAAACATTTCTAGGGCTGGGGTTACAAATCATTCAGTCTTTCCTGTTCCACCTCCCATTTGACCAAGTACACTAATTAACCAGCCATAGTAAACACTTAATGAAGTCATATTTAAAACAATGCTGTGGGTGCTTTTCTTATAAAGAACCTTTAAGAAATAATTCTTCAGATGAGCTGCCTGAAGCATTAAAGTACACAAGGGCGTCCCCCTCTAGAGCTGAAGAATCTAAGTAGGGGATGTAGGCATGGGGATCTGGGGAAAGGAAAAAACAGTAAGTACTCTTCAGATGATTCAGATGTACTGCTCTGATTACAATGTTTAAGGGCTCAAAGATAATGAACACTGGAACAAAAATAACTTATTATAGAACTATGACTCCAAAAGCCAGTAAGGTGAAAACCATACCCACCATCTGGTTGAAGATCATATAGTCAATTACAGTAAAAGCAGTAAAAGAAAAAAAAATAATATTGGAGTAAGAAAGGTCTTTGTAAATTGACAAAAAACCCAAGAGCCATTAAAGGAAATGGATTATAAATCTGACTACCCAATTAAAGATATTTACATAATAAACAGAATTCAAAGACAAATGAAGAAAAGGAAGAAAAAGTAATTGCAAAACAATGGGGCTAGTTTAATTAGTATACATTGAAATACTTACAATCATTAAGAAATATTTCCAACAACTCAATGGAAAATTAGGCAAAGATAAATACATGTATCAGTGTGTAGGAATATGAATACACTGGTTTACAAACATGAAAAATGCAAATTAAAATAATGGATTACTATCAGATTAGCACAAATTAAAGTCAAAAAATTATAATTCAAAGTATTAGCTAGTAGACTTTCTGGTATTCTACTACAGACATATTGATTCAAGCAATGAAAGAAATACAACATTGATGTGGAGCCAGCGGCCACTGGAGGCTCTGGGGGCAGGGAGACGGAAAAACAGTTGTAATACAGGAGCTTTTTCGGGACTTGGGAATCGTCCTGAGTGACGATGCAATGACAGATACAGGCCATTTTATATCATCACATATCATACAGAACTGTGTGGGAGAGAGTGTAGGCTACAATGTGAACTATGGTCCAAGCTTAATGGCAAAGCCCCAGGATGCATTTATTAATTGCAATGAATGTGCCACATTAATGAAGGATGTTTATGTGGGAGGGTGTGGGAGGTGTGGGGAGTGGGGCATATGGGAATCCCTACTTTTTTGTGTAACATTTATATAATCTAAGTATCTTAAAATTTTTTTAAAATTTTTTTAAAAAGATTTTTAAAAGTTATTAGCTAAACTGTAGAAATACAAGCATTTCATGCAAACTGATGCAATCAGGTTGAGGGATAGTTAAATTTTCAATTCCATGTGTGCAAAGATGTTCACTGGAGAATTCTTCAAATGAATAAGAATGTGAACTTATCAATATAGGGCCAGTTAAATAAATTATGGAAACAAATGAAGAAAGGGAACCTAGGATATCCAAGGCATACAGTTATGTGAAAAGAGCAAGGTATACATTGGCTTCATTAATATGCTCCAATTTGTATAAGGAGGCAAGAAATATAAATATATATGCTGAAGGATATACCAAACTGTTAAAAGTGGTTAACTCTGGGGAACTAACTGGTGGTCTAAGGGGAAAATAAAATCTACTTTCCCTTAAATAACATTTTGGTACAGTTTAAACTTACATAGACCCATATATTGCTTTTTCCATTATAAAAAAAAAAAAAGGTCAATTAAAAAGTTTTAATTTGTGCAGAATTTGTAATAAGGTTGATTATAACTGTTTGGAATTGGATAGAGGTGATGATACCACATTAGAGTGAATATAATTAGCAGAGCCAATGTGGGGGCATGAATGTGGTTGAAAGGCAAAGTATAGGTTTATGTATATCACTAGAAGAAAAGCTGAAGGATGAAACATAGGTTTGTGTAGCATGGTGAACCCTACTGCAGATTATGAGTGTGGTTAACAGGACAAATACAAGAATTTTCTTCCATGAATCAGAACAAATGTTAATATTAAAAGATGTTAATAATAGGGTGGTATTTGAGCTAAAATGCTCAAACTACACCCTACAAACTACGTACTGTACTGAATAGTAATATACGAATATTTTTTTCATTAAAAAAAATTATCCTAAGTGACAAAAATTAGACACGAAATACTATATATTGTTTGACTCCATTTATATAAATTGTAAATATAAATAAAGTTACAGAGACGGAAAATAAATAAACAAATAAAAGTGACTAGTTTCTCAGGGCGCTAGACTAGTCTCCAAACTGGGAGGCGTACTAAACCCGGGGAACATACAAGCGACCCACTGAGGTGCAAGAAACAAAGATTGAAATTTCTATTTATATCAATGCCTCATCATTTTATGTTTCTGTTGTTTGTAATTATAGTAATGGTGGATTATATTATTACAATAATTTAGAGTACAAGTGTGTACAACTAGAGACACCTGATACATATCTGCTCTGGGAAAGTAAATACTCTTTTAATGTCTTCTTTATCCACTGTCTGAAAAAATCCTGTTAATTAACATATTAATGTGTTAATATTCATAATCTTGTACCTGAAATCAGTTAAAATTACTCACACAAGATAACCCCTCCATCTCCCTTAGCCACTTAGAAATGAGAACAATATCCAGAGACCTGAAGAACAGAGCCCAGAAGTGACATTTAGGAGAGTCCTGCTCACCTGGAATCCTTCTGGAAGGTGTTACAGCGTGCCCCTCCTCTGCTTAATACCCCACCCCACCCCCACCCCTGTCCCTCCCATCTCTCGGAGTCTTACTTGGCTCTGGGGCCTGGCCTTGCGCTCCTTCTTGGACCTCATCTCTTGGTACTCTCTCTTCTCCCTCCTTCAGATCCAGCCACTCTGGCTTCCCCTTTAACACACCAAACACACGCCCCCTCCAGGGCTTGTGCTGTGCTGCTGTGCACAGGCTGTTCCCTCAGCCTAGAAAGTTCTCTCCCTGGGGGGGGGGAGGGGGGGGAGGGGTATCACATGGCTCCTCCTCACTCCAATTGGGTCCCCACTCAAACATAAACAAATATAAACTCTGCTTCCTACCTTCTTCCTTTACCTGCTACCCCTGTTTGATTCTCCCTAACAGCACTTAACACCTGCCGAAGTGTATTTATTTGTCCAGAATCAACTAGAATATAAGCCTCATGAAAGTGCACACTTTGTTCACTATTGTATCTCCAGGACCCGGATTGTGCATGGCATGTAACAGACATTCAAAAATATTTGCTGAATGTAAGAATGACTGAATAGAAGAATAAGTTGAGACTTGCATTGACATTGCCCCTGTTTAGTATTTCTACTGTCAGAACACAAAATGGTTAGGTAATTATGAATACAGCTCTCTAAACTGTAGGAGGAAGCAGGAAAGAATGAAGAAATGACTATTTAACTGCTATCTACAATATCTGTATTTTTAAAATCCTTTAAAATACCCTGCACATATGATAAAAATGAAAACTTCCTAATTTTTCTACCACAAAACCTATCAACCCAACTTCATCTGTTAACAACAGAGGACCTGTTCCAGCTCCAGAGGCCCACAGCTGCACCCAGGCATCACCAGGTCCCCCTCCTCCCATGCCTGTTCCAAGGCATCTCATCCCCCTCTCCCTGGTATGATCAGCTAGCTTTTCTTTCCCTCCTGCATCATACTCATTAGCATACAAACATGCTATTAGACTCCCAACTTTAAAAAAACAATAGACATTGTCTATAGATATTCCCTTATCTATAGAATCCCTTATAGAAGAAGGTGCTACAGAAGGCACCTTCTTCTATAAGGTTCCATTTTTCTCACCTGCACTCAAATTCCAAGCACTCCAAACAGGCTTTTATTGCCCCCATCCCCACACCTCATCCCAGGATGCCCCACCCCAGGACCACTTTTGTTAAGGTCACCAATGACCTCCATCCTTCCAAACTCAACAGTTAATTCTCGCTCCTCATCTTATCTGATTCCTCGGCAGCTGATCATACCTTCATTGCTGGAATAATTTCCCTACTGCTTTCCGTGTTCTGGGTTTCATTCCTCCTCACTGGGTACAGTGCCGGCTCCACCTAAAACTCCAGGGCGCAGCCCTGGGCCTTAGTCTTTTCTAACTACAGTCACACCCTAGGTGACTTCTTCCAGCCCCAGGGCTTTAAAATCCCCTTATGGGGGAGGGGGGGCTGCAAATCTGGGTCTCTAGCTCCAGTCAGCTAATTGAGCATTGTCACTTGGCAACCACTGGGTAGGTATCTCCAAAGTGCATTAGAACTCTTGATTCCACCCACCCCCAAAATCTAGGCCTAATCCTTACTTCTCCATCTCTCACATCTCCATGTCCAACGCCTGTCCCTTCTACCTAGGACACTGTCACCGCTTCTTACCACCTCCAGGACTACCGAAGAAACGAAGTCCATTCTCTCTGGGACTACTGCAAATATCTTGCAAATGACTTCCATATTTCCCTTCTTGCCTCTCTATGGTCAATTCTCCACAACAGTCAAGAGTATGCTTTTAAACATAAACCGAATAACGTCTCTTCATTGCTCAAAATTATGTAGAAGTATCTCATTATATTCAGAGTAAAATCCAAACTCCTTACCATGGCCTACGAAGTCCTGCATGAGCTGGCTTGTGCCCAATTTTCAATACAATGTGGACATGGTCATCCAGAGCACATTCCATATGTGTTATCTGAGTGGATTTAATAGCATGTACAATGAGTCAAGAAAAAGACTAGAACACACATCCGGAAAAAGATGCAAACGTCCAATCAACAGGGAGCCCAGTGTTCCACTCTCAATTCAATTCTAATTACTAAATCTGTTTTTCCTTCCCATCTCAAGATGAAACTTGACACAGCTCTCTACTCTAACAGAGCTTCAAAACTATGGCAAGGTCAGCTCCTGCTTCAATCTCATCCCTTACATCTCCTTCCTAGCTTCAAAGGCCTTAAGAAACTTCAACAGAAGATATTCTCAACAAATAGGCAAATCTGTTTGTTTTACCAGTGAACTTCTTCTCCACTGTGTTCCCTAAGATGGACCAGGATTTCCAACAGAAAGTATGCACAGCAGTGTGCTCTGTCAGCCCTAAAACCCTCTCTTGCCCACCTCGAGGTTTCAGAGGAAATTTTTAAAAGTTTATACAAACTGTGGGGAACTCTGACCCACAATAAATTGAGAGGGGTTGAGAGGTACACTGGAGATCATCACATCTGTTATCTTTCTGTGTCCTTGGGATCCAGTAATTTCATCAGATATTTTAGAAACATGCAAAGAAAAACACAACTTAAATACATATACACACCATTAACATGAAAAACAGAAATATATGAAAATTATATGCTCAAGTCTGACTAACACCATAACAATATCAATATCGATCCTCAGGGGTGTGGAGTTTTTCTTTTTGGAGTAATGAAACTGTTCTAAAATATTTTGTGGTGATGAATGCACAACACTGTGATTATATTAAAAGCCATTGATTATACACTTTGGATAGATCCTATGGTATGTGAATATATCTCAATAAAACTGCCTAAAAAGTAAATAAATGTGCAAGAATAGCCAGGAATAGCAGCTATGTACAGCAGGGGAAGCACAGAGAGATTGAGAGGTGAAGAATTTTCTTGTTTGTTTGTCTGGTTTTTGTTATTATTATTGAAATAATGAAAATGCTCTAATAATGATTGAAGTGATGAATGCACAACTCTGTGATTATACCAAATACCACTGATTGTACACTTTAGATGAACTGTATGCTTTATTAATATGTACCAATAAAATAAAAAATACAACCAAAGGCTCAATTTAAAAACAAAGAATCCTCATGATCTTATTTGCATGTCAGGTACCTATTTGAATTTCACTCCTTAATATTAAAGCCCTTTAAAATGTCCTCTGTAAAATCAGCCCCTGCACTTCAACGTCACACCTCGTTCTAGCTTCAGATGTCTTAAGCAGCATCCACAGAAGATGTTCTCAACAAGTAGGCAGATCTCCTACCACCTTTCCATCTGGAAAACCAAGAAGTCTGCTGCGAGTATAAATTAGCTTTATAAATTAGGAGGAAAAGGTGACTACCCAAAAGATGTGATTTAAGACACCAGAAAAGTTTTCCTGCCTCTCCTCCTCACCAAGGAGTTCCCTACATCAGAGTTCCATTCCTTAGGGCTTTAAAAGTCTGCTTAATGGGATAGCGATACCATCTTAAAATCACCTTAAGGGTCACTCAATGACTAGCTAGTGAAGGGCAAAGAGCTTGATAAATATTGAAAAATTAGGCTCTCCAGGATAGAGACAGATCAGAAAAAATTTTTTTAAAAAGGTATCTTTAGGAGAAACTTCACCAAAAAGATGAAAACAGCAATCACCTCTGCTTGAGGTGGCTGACTTTTTGTTTCTCTCACTCATCCATGCAACTGACAATAATAGCTTCACATAACTACACACATTCCTCTTCAGGTAGAGCCTTCTCTTGACCTGTATTACACAGGTTTTCCATAATGCAAAAATCACTATCAAACCTGGCTGGCTTTCTGCTTATCTTTCTTACCATCAGTGCAAGACAACCTGAAGCTAGTTCCTTATGCCATTTAAAAATGCTGAGGGCTCAAAAATCAGACACTAAATCAACTGATAAATGGCAAATATAACACATACAAATTAATTTCATTTCTCAAAATTTCTAAATATTATGAAATGTGTTTATATATTAACTATTTGAGCCTATTTCCACTCGTGAAAGACAAAGCGTGCCCATGTTGCTTGCCTTGTGTACTGCTGTGCCATAAAGCTCACTTACTCCACTGGAACAAAGCAGACCTTTATCAATAGCCCTGTGGTCTTCACCTTCTCCTGTTCTGCTACTTCCTAAACCCAAGATACTTTATTTTTCTTTCTTCTACCTCTCCTCTTAATTTTAGGTAACACAAAGTTCACTATAGGTCCTAGTTAGCCTGTCAACCTCAAGCATGATGATTATTGGCCCAAAATTTAGGTCACCAGTGTCCCAGCTACAACAGAGGAGGGCCCCAATTTCTTAGACTACTTAGACTACTTAGTGACTATGAGAGGGCTCTGTTCTGCACAGGAAGCAACCAGAAGAAGATGGCAGTCTTGAACAGCTTTAAAAGCACCAGCTCAGAATGTTATTTATACTCATTCCCTCATTGCCACCAAATAAATGCAAGCACTATGAAGAATAAATGGATGCTGAAACTACCATCTAACTACCCCTCTTTCTGCAAGTTTCCACCCTCTTTGAGCTTCACAGCAGTTCCAGAAGAGAAGGCTGTGCCTTGCCTCAAAGAGCACCACAGCCAGGGAAGAACCCCAACAAAGTCCAGGGCAACAGCCATATTTGCCGTAACATATAACTACCAATGCTCCTTAACCAAGAACAGCCAGTGACAAGAAAGTGGTTATCTTCTTTGTACATTTAAGAGGAAACATATTCTGAGACCAGGAAGGACCAAAATGCACACATACTAGGAAAACACTTATGAACAGAAAATATTAAATCATTAAATACTAAAAATAACTTCTCTTCTATATCCTATATGTTCACTCTGACTGTTGTAATAAATCCTTTCAGCTTTTCCCTGACTGTATATAGAAATATATCTGTGTTTTTTAAGTCTCTATGTCTATGTGTGTTTATAAATATATACTACACATATATGCTATATTTAGTGATTATGGTTACTTTTCATTCTTTTTTGTTGCTTAGTTCTTGTTTCCTCATCCTCCCCCAAAGGGTACTTTGAAATTCTTCCAGTTTTTACAATTAAACCTAACCATCTGGACAAAAATCTTCGCATTCACTAAATTAGTCACAGATTTTGTGGGTAAGCTGAGAAAGTAAATGCTATGCTCAATGCGAGGATTTAAACCACATCTACCACAGCAAAACACTCTCTCCAATAATCTTTCCAATTATGCACGCACATTCAGACTCAAATAACATGGAGGTATCTATACCTCATTGCACATAATATTTTTACAGTTAGTATTAAGCTTTAGATCCCAAAATGAATTATAACAGATCCAAAATGAAATTTTTCAAAACCCTTTCAGAATTTATTTTACTGACAAAAGACATAACAGTACCTATTTTTCTACCACCATTTACTTCCTACTGCTACTAGTGGGTGCTAGGAAGCTGCTCACAAAGTTCAGAGGCGATTTGAAGAGATCTGTATTTGATGTGTTGAACGCCAGCAAAGATGTGATTTGAATAAACTGGATATTTTCAATATTTTGCAAGTCTTTGATCCTTTTCAGATTTTATTACAAGTGTCAGAAAAGGAAAAATTCACCATGTTTAAGATTGGACATACTTAGAGAGCTGAAATCCAACAAGGCAAAGTGATTTGGTGTTGTTATCCAGTCACCAGTAAATAACTGTATAGATTACAGAACTTCCATCATTCTAAAATTGGACAGGATTATCTGTCGGGATTAACTCTGCGGCAGTAGTAACTGCAGGTAAATGGAAAACACTGGTTTCTACAAGGAAATAATGTGCATGAATTGATAGCAAGTTTATGAATTCACATACTAGCCTTTCAAAGAAGACTTTAAACCTTTAATATGAGCTAAGATCACCACAAGTATTAGACGTTGGTGTAAGCAGGTTTATAAAAATAATTTCCAGAGAGTCTTAGGTTAGCATTTTTCTACTCACATTTAAGGATCCACTTAAACAGTATTTAAAAGAACAGGTTAGAGAGGAGGAGCAAGGGACAAAAACATGACTAAACTTACTGAAATTAATGGTAGGTTTAGGTGGTACATTTTTAAAACCCTCAGAAGCATTCACATTTTGGTACAGACAATTTGGTAGAGAGCTTTCTTTCCAGGAGGGATTAAAACTGTAAAGAGATTTCAAGCTTGCAAGGCTCTAGGCGGTCATAAATATTAACAGGAGCCATGGTAGTTTTTGTTTTGTTTTTATCTTTGCACTTTGTTTTGGTTTGCTAAGTAAGCCTAGGTTAAGCACCTGTTAACATTCAAATAACACCCAAAGAAATCAAACTTAGGTGAGCACGTGCATGATTTGTTTTATATTTGGTAAATTACTGCATGTCTTTTTAAAACTTACACAAATTTTAAAACTTGTTCTTACAAAGTTAGACTACTTAGTGACTATGAGAGGGCCAACTTTTATGAGATTTAAAATTTGGAGTTTTAAAAATGATTTTGTATGGCTCACAGAAAGGAAATCCATTCTCTTTCCTTACTAATACAGAAAATATTAAGAGACAAGCATCAGGAATGAACAATAGCACATTAAAAAGTTACTAGTTAAATAAACCAAAAGAAAAAAGTCACTAGTTTGACAAGACTGAACACTTAGGCTTAGCTAACTTTTTACACCCTCACTCCTATAATCCTCCTGTTGCTCCCAAAAGAGAAAGAGCATGAAATGAACATAGTCATGATTTGGGCATGAAAATTATGCATTTCAAAAGGCTCAAGATACCAAAATAATAGTACAGGGACTTAAGGTAAGGAGACAAAACAAGATCACCCTAAGTCAATTAATGTATTAAAAAGTTCAATTTGTCTAATATGAATCAATGTTAAACAAATGATTTTAGTGTTACAGAAGAAATGGGCTTTTTTAAATGGCCAAATGGAATACAGAGATATCACACAGAAACAGAATTTTTAAGTATCCTGAGTTATCAGGAAGAGTGACAGTTCGTACACAAGAGAGCAGTTTGAGATAAATGGTTTCACTCCCAAGAAGATTAATGTAAAAATAAAAACAGTGAATTGGGGAGTGTTTACAATGATATTTCTAAAAAAACAACACTAGTGATTTCCTTAAGCCTATCTATTCATAAGAGGATTAGAAGGACAAACTACAAGTACAATGGGAAAAATGCCATTATTTATGGCCTTATAATGCTAAAATCTTCCAGACATGATTAGATATGTTTAATTAAACATTAAAAAGGTGTTTTGTTTTGTTTTGTTTTTTTAAAAAAGGTTCCTGCCAGTCAATAGCTCTTCCTTTAAAAAGTGCCATGCCCTTTACTGCCCTTGCTGAAGAGTCCCTCTCTATTGATAACATGACCAATAACTAATTAAATAATGGGAAACTTCTGTACATAGTCTAAATTACTCAGAAGATTGCATTGATTAGAGCCATTTCAACAAAGGCTCTTTGCCACTCACCCTCCTTCCCATACATCTTTTTTCTTCTTTTTACTCTCTACCACCCCACCGCCGCCGCCACCACCACCACCATCACCATTCATTTGAACAAAGAGGAAAATTCAACAGCCATTGCCCCACTCTTGGCTGGAAGAACCTTAAATTCTTAGCTTCCTGACCAGGCAGTGGAAGAAATAACAACCTACTTCCCCTTCCCCTCCACCCCCCTCTCTCTTTACAGCTTAAAACATGCATTTGGCCAGGCAGTTCTCACCATTAAACAATTCATTCTTTTGCCTCCTTTGTGGAAAAAAAAAAAAAAAAA
>JAQZBX010056163.1:0-18227 GCA_029593785.1 Cabassous unicinctus
GTCCTTTATATCCACCTTTTATTCAGCTCTTTCTATGTGCCTGGTACTTTTGTGTTTATTTTCATTTACGCTCCCTAGCAACCCTATGAAATAGTTATTTTTATTGTTCCCCATTTCACCAGAGAGGAACCAGGCACTGAGAAGTTGAGTAATCCTCCCAGGTCACACAGCTCTTAAGTAGTCGAGCCAGGTTTTGAATCTATAACATCCAAGTGATTCCTGAGTCTATGCTGTAAACTACACCCTATTCCAACCTCTTCCTCTCCAGGACCAAGCCATTTTCTGGTTTGAAGGGCTCTCCTCCAAGGAGCCTTTCCGGATGCCTGCCTCCTCCTCAGCACGCTGGGGGCTCAAGATAAACCCAGTCACTTTGCCTGGTTACCACGTGTAAGCACCTATTTAAGCCTTCATCTGCCATTACCCCCGAGTCTCAGCAATCTCCCCATAACCATTTTACAGAAGAGAAGGCCGAGGCTCAGAGAGGCTAAGCAACTTGCCCAAGACCACAAAACTAGGGAGTCGCCAGAAGGGTCATAGATGCTGTCAGAGATGCTAATAAACACCTGGAATTTAAACCAGAAGCCTCTGCCTACTTCCCCCTGGCCTCAGGGGATACTGGGTGCTGAACCTGGGGTCAAGTGGACAGGACTTTAAGCAGAAGAGGGCAGGTGTGTCTGCAACTAAATCACCAGGACCACCGCCCGCAGCCTCATCTCTAAACAGCCTCATCTCTAAACTGGGGTCGGTGGTTCAGTGGCCCTGGGCTCTGTACTCAGATGACCTGACTTTCTTTTCGGCGGCCCTACCTCGGACCTACTTTCTGATGGTGCTGCGATGGGTACGATGAGTGTGGAGCTTCCGGGCAGGCCCACAGACTGTCAGCCACGCCTCCGCAAGGCTCCAGGTGACAGTCACCGGCAGTGGGGTGGGGGCGCCAGCTCGGGTCAGGCTGTCTGGATTTGCACCCTGGCCACTTACTTAGCTCCTGTGTCTTAGCTTCCTCGTCTGTAAAAAAGGGAATAATAATTATACCCACCTTGCAGGGTTGTTTGGAGTTTTAAATAAGTTACGTGTCTGCAAAGTGTCTGGAACAATGCTGACACCGCCGGCACCAGCTTCGTGTATTATTATGTCATTATTATCTCTACGGCTCCAGCGGCCGGCGCGGTCGAGCACTGCGGCTTTTGCCGACTCATCCTCGGTCAGCAGGTCGCGCCGCCGCCCCCTCTCGCGGGTCTGAGTCACCCCGGGCCGCGCGTCACCCGCCCTCCTTCCGCCCACGACCTGCAAACTCACCCTGAGTCAACCCGCCCCGGCGCTTCCACTCCCGGGAGGCCGCGCGGCGGAGGGGGCGGCGAGGCCCCCCCAGGCGGAAAGTGGGAGCCCCGCGCCCGGTCCGGGGGCGCCTAGGGAGGCGGGGCGGTGCCCCGTGGGGGCCAGGCAGAGATGGGGACTGGACCACCGCGGGGCCCGGGACGGGGGAACGCGCTCTGCCCGCAGTCCCCCGTCTGCACGCGCAGAATGGTACGGCCCGGTCGGAGTTAAAGCCCCGGAAGGCGGTGCAGACCGCGGCGGTGGCGCGATGGGACTGCGCGCGGGAGGAGGTCTGGCCAGGGCCGCGGCGGGCCGGGGGGCGCCCGAGGGAGCTGGGAGGAGCGGCGGCGCGCAGGGTGGCAGCATCCACTCGGGCTGCATCGCCGCGGTGCACAACGTGCCGCTGAGCGTGCTCATCCGGCCGCTGCCGTCGGTGCTGGATCCAGCCAAGGTGCAGAGCCTCGTGGATACGATCCGGGTGAGGCCCCGGGGAGGCCGGGAGGGCGGGCTCCAGAGGAGGAAGGTAGCGCTGGCAGCGAGATGGGACGGCTTCCAGGCCCTGCCCGAGCGAGCGCAGCGTTTGCTGTGTGACCTTGAGCCAGTGGTTGGGCCTCTCTGGGCCTGTTTCCTCACTTGAACAAGGAGAGGATGGGACGAAAGGATTAAAATAATGACAACTAACGCTTACCATGGCCCAGGAGATGTTTTAAGTGCTTTAGCTTCCTCATGCCAACCCTATGAGACAGAGACTACTGTCCCTGTTTCACAGAAGAGGAAATCGAGACACAGGAGAATTTAGCATCTTGTCCAAAATCAGGCCCTTAGAAAGTGGCAAAGCCAGAATTCACACCCAGGCAGCCTGGCCTCAGTGGCCAGCTGCGTGGCCACAGCACTATCCGGAGTCACTTCAGGCTGTGACAATCAGTAGCAGTAGGACTGGGCATGGCATTTCTTCCAGGAGATCCTTGGCCTGAAGCAGAACTGGGCAAGAAGGGTCAGCCCTGACCCCAAGGAGAGTGTTTAGGAATGTCTGGGTGATCCTGTTAGGAACCTCAGGGGGTTGGGAGTGGGGAGGCCATGCGGATGTGACAGGTTGGGCCTACATGGCATTGGGCCTCCCTTCCCCCAGACCCTTGGAAGGTGACCACATGGGACCCAAACCCCACCAGAGCCCTCTACAGCCAGGTTGAATGTCTTTCAGGCCTACAGTTTGCAAGGGCCCTTGCTTCATTCTGGTCTCCAGCTTCCAGCCGCCCTTGCTAATGGAGCCCTGGCCTGACTTACTCTCCCCTTAGCCCGAGGTATTTTTCATGATATCACTTCTATGAGCCTAAGATTATAGTATACATTTATTTGTTCATGTTTTACTGTCTGTCTTCCCCACTGCATGTGACTGCCACAAGGGCAGGGATTTTGTCATATCTTTTGGCTGTTTCCTCAACACCTAGCACAGTGCCTGGCTATTTGTGAGAAAGAGGGAGGGAGGGAGGAAGGCAGAGAGGGATATAGCCATGCATGCTCTCTCCCACCACTGGGCCTTTGCACAGCCTTTCTCCCTGCCAGGAAAACACTTCTCTCTCTTCTTTCTGGCTTCTTGTCTCAGTGTCAGTGTCTCTTCTCACCCCATCCTGGGGTTAGGGGCTTCCTGTGCCCCCTACCCCTACCCCCAGCCACCTGCATGCCCACCAGCATAGCTCTGAACCCTCTGGGTTTGGGTGGCCTGCTGAGACGCCCGCCTTCCACACTAGAACCGTATGCTCCGTGAGGGCAGAAACCCAGTCTGCTTTGCTCACAGTCTATATTTTCTATGGCTACTGTCACAAATTACCACAAACATAGTGTGCTAAAGCACTTAAAATACCGCACATTTATTCTCTTTACAGTTCTGGAGGTCAGAAGTCCAAAGTGGATCTCCCTGAGCTAAAATCAAGGTGTTGGTAGGTCGCATTCCTTTCTGGAAGGTCTAGAGGGAGAATTCATTTCCTTGCCTTTTCTAGCTTCTAGAGGCCACAGGCATTCTTTGGCTTCTGATTCCTTTCCTCCATCTTCCAGGTCAGCAACAGCAAGTTGAGGCCTTCTCACATCGCATCACTCTGACCTCCTCTCCTGCCTCCCTCTTCCACTTTTAAGTGATTCCATTGGGCCCCTTCCTTTAATCCAGCATAATCTCCCCATCTCAAGACCCTTAACCCAATCATATCTGCAAAGTCCATTTTGCCTGTAAAGTAACATATTCACAGTTTCCAGGGATTAGGATGTAGACATCTTAGGAGGCCCATTACTCTGCTCACCCACCCGTTTTACCCCCAGCACCCAGCACAGGTCCTCCCTGGCTTTGTGCAGGAGCCAAACACTCTGAGCTGGGTACTGCTCACACCTCACACATGCTCAGTGACTCGCCAGCAGCCCTTGGGGGTGCCTTATTCCCTTTTGACAAATGAGGGTGAATGATGCCCGGAGAGTTGAGGTCATTTCCCCAAGGTCCCCCTGCTGCTCAGTGGAATTGCTAAGATTTCAATTCAGCTTGCCAGGTTCCGGAGCCCTGACTCGGAACTGCTGGGCCTTCCTGCCTAATAAGCGCTTGTGGAATAAATGAATAAATGAATCTATTGTGGCATAATAGATAACATGTGGGCCAGTGGCAGGAAGCCTTTCGGGCAGCTCACACTTGACACAGGCTCCCCAGGAAACTCCACTTCACAGCCACCCCACCCCACCCACCCCAGACTTTCCCTGTGTGGAGGAGGACCCCATCCACCAGCCACAGGGCTCTAACAGGAAGTCAACTCAGATTCTCCTCTCTCTCTTACCCTTACATCCCTGCCTTCTTCAAGTCCCATCAGGTCTGACACATGTCTGAAACGTGTCTACCTTTGTCCCCACCATGCCCTTATCCAGGATGGCATCTTCTCCTGCTGGACCCCTGCAGAAGCCTCTTCACTGTCCTCCCAACTTCTGCCCTTGACCGCCACACAAACCTGTTCTCCCATGGCATATCATGTTACCCTGCCCTGCCTAAAACCCCTCAGGGACTACCCATTGCTCTTAGAAACAAAAGCCACATTTCTTATGGTGGCTCACAGGACCCTGCATGGTCTGGCTCCTGCTGACCTTTCTGACCTCTTCACCTACTCCTCGACCCCTTGAGTCTAGTCCAGTCACACTGGCCTCCTTGCTGTGCCTCCAACACAGTGAACTCGTTCTGGCCACAGGTCCTTTGCATTGCTGTTCCCTCTGCTTGGAATGCACTTCCCTCAGATCACACACAGCATCTGCTACTGAGCACTTCCCATGCTCCCAGTGCTTTTCTTATATTAGTTCATTTAACCCACCACCTCTGTGAGGTGGGTCTATTATATTCATCCCCATTTAATAGGTGGTGCAACTGAGGCACAAGGAGACTAACTGCCCAAGATCACATAGCTATTAAGTAGCAGAACTAAGGTTTGAACCCAGGCAGGCAGGCTTTTACCCTAAGCTATTCCACCTTCCTGTCCTCCCAAGAGGACTTCTCAACGTTGAGGTCTGCTCCGCTGTCACTTCAGAGAGGCCTGATGGACCCCATGCCTGCCATGTGTTATTTATTGTCTTCATTTATCATTCTCCAGCATTCACTCTGCATTCCATCTGCCTCACTAGACTGAACACCCCATGGCGGCAGGGCCTGTGTCTGCCTGGTTCCGACTGTACCGTATTCTAGAACCCACAGGCTCGAGCAGCACCAGGCATATAGTATGTGTGTGATTTGCTGGCAAATGTTTAACAACCTGGTCTCCAAGGGGAAAAAAGACGTGAAGTGTAACGTCTGCCGACTCCCTAGGTGTAAATGCCCTCTCCATGGCTGATTTTCAAGCTACGAAGGTGATGCCATCCAGCTCACAAGATTCCTGAAAATCTACCTGTTGGCTCTTAGGAGCCCCGGGTAGAAGCTTGACACATGTTGCTCTTGCATAGTGCTCATCTACCCTTTGCCCCCTTCTCCCTAGGAGGACCCCGACAGCGTGCCCCCTATCGACGTCCTCTGGATCAAAGGGGCCCAGGGTGGTGACTACTTCTACTCCTTTGGGGGCTGCCACCGCTATGCAGCCTACCAGCAGCTCCAGCGGGAGACCATCCCTGCCAAGCTCGTGCAGTCCACCCTGTCGGACCTGAGGGTGTACCTGGGCGCTTCCACACCTGACTTACAGTAACAGCCTCTTTGGCACCTGCCGCAACCCCCGAGAGCCCAGAAGACTCACCCGGGCTCCAGCTGGCTGGAGCATCAGAAGGTGTGGCAGGGTGCATTCTCTTTGCAGCTGGGCAAGGTCTGACTCGAGGCGGCCTGTTCACTAGCTGCCAATCCTTGGACTCACTTCTAAACAGGGAAACCCAGTTCCCACCTCTGTGAAAATGGGGGTCATTGCCTTGCCCTCAAGGCATTACTGGGAGAATTAAATGAGAAAGGAGATGGGGTTTGGAGAGCCACATGCTGCTGGCTCCAAATTCCCAAGGATAAGGATCCTTCCTCATTTTCATCTTTATATACCCTGCTTTGTGGAATATGTTGAGCTGCAAGTAAAGGAAAACCTAGCTTATAGTGGCTTGAAAGGAGAGGTTTGTTTTTTCATATAACACGAAATCTGGAGGCAGATAGCTATGGGCACTGGTTCAGCAACTCATCTAAGTCAAAGCTCACATCTCTGATCCTTTTGGCTTTTCCCTCATGTGGTGTGTAACTTCATCGTCGCAAGGTGGCTGCTGCACATACAGGAATCATGCCTTCATTCAAGGAAGGAAGGAGGGGGAAGGTGAGGGGCCATGCCAGCTGATCCTGTCTACTTCTATCAGAACATAAAACTTTTCCCAGTGGCCTGTTTCCTGCTGTCCCCCTGCATATTTCTACTTAGGTCTTCTTGATCCAAACCAGGTACCACTACCACCCCTAGGTGTAAAGACAGTTTAAGATGACAAGGAACAAAATTGTCATGATTGGATAGACCAGTCATGTTCCATGTTCTGGGACTGGTGCATGCTGCCTCCTGAAATACAATTGGGATCCTGTTACCAAGAGAGAAATAAGGAATCAAGTAGTAGCTAGCCTTTGCTCTGTAACAAACCATCCCAAAACCTAGCAGTTATTTGCCCACAATTCTGTGGGTTGGCAGTTTGGGCTGGACTTATCTTGGCAGTTCTGCTGGTATCACCTGGGGTCACTCAGGGGCTGCAGTAGGCTGTCAGCTCAGCTGGGCTGGATGGTCTAGTATAGCCTTACTCACTTAGCTTGCAGTTGGCAGGCTGTTGGCTGGGATGGCTCAGTTCTCCTCCAAGTGGCCTCTCCAGCAGGCTAACTTGGGCTCATTCAAGTGATAGCCTCAAGGTTCCAAAAGAGATAATAGAAGCTGCAAGGTTTCTTGGGTCCTAGGCCTGGAGCTGGTACAGCATCACTTCTGCTAAGTTCTTTTGATCAGAGCAAATCACAAGGCTGGTCTAGATTCGAGGGGTGGCGAAATAGACTACACCTCTTGATGGGAGGAGTGGCAAAGAGTTTGTGGCCATTTTTAATCTATCACAAATGATTTGGGATAGGCACATAACAGTGTTCCCCCTCCCCTCCTCCTTTCCTCCCTCCCACTACCTTCCTTTCTCTTTCTTTTGCACAGGACCTCGCTCTGTCTGAAGCACTAAGACAGTGTCCTGGCCCTCAAGGTCTGGGGGAAGAAGTGGTGGGGCAGGGGCCAAATCTCCCTCAGGGCTGTGCCCGCTCCAGGTGGTGCATCTTTCATTGTCCAGCTGCAGGGGTGGGACATACCAGAGGGGCTTCTGAAAACCAAGAATCCTGGGTGGTAGGAGCTAGAGGAAGGGCCCAGAGTAAGGCAGGTCTCTCACCCTCACTGTCCTGCAAAGAGAACTCAGTCACTTGTGATTTCAACCCTTGTTTTCCCCAGCTCAGTAACGAGGACAACAGCTTTCCGACCCATTCTCTCCATTCCAGGGGAAGTTGACTGAGGTGACCAATGGACATTTGAAAGAGCTGCAGTCCTAAATGCAATGTGATATCCTGGATTGGATCTTGGAACCAAAAAAAGGACATTAGGGAGAAAACTGGAAATCTGAATAAGGTCTAGATTTTAGTTCCTAGCAATGTACCAGTGTCTGTCTCTTGGTTTTAACAAACATACCATGGTTCTGTAAGATGTTGGCATTGCAGTCGGCTGATTGAAAGAGTATACAGGAATTCTCTGCATTACCTTTGCAACTTTTTCCTGTCAATCTAAAATTATTTGAAACCAAGAAGTTTATTTAATCAAAGGAGGGAGGCATGCAGTTGCTTTAGGCCAGTTCTTCTCACATTTTAGCAGCATTCACATCACCTGGAGGTGCTCGAGACCAGCGCCTGCACCCATTCACTCACTGTGTGACGGTGAGCGAGCCCCTCCCCTCCCTGGCCCTTATTTTTCCAAGCTGTCAAATGGATCGTCAACCCCTAAGGTTTGTGGCAAGGGTCAGGGAAGCCGAGGATATGCTTTGTAAACTGTGCTATTGCCAGGTGCCACTGTCTCACGTGAGTATTCCCCTCCTGCACCCACTGGGTCTGGGATGACTGTAAAGGTGCTTGGCCCTTCCTGTAAAGGACCTTCCCTGCTTGCAGATAAGACCCAAGGTGGCATTGCTAGAGGGTCCCTCACTATGCTAGGCACTGGGAGGGGGTGCAGAACAGAGTTGGATTGGGAGGGATTGGTTCATCTTAAGGAATAGGAGCCGGGTTTAGGGGGTCTAACCTGGTGGCTCTCTGGGGCATCTCAGGGGCCGCATTTCCCTGTTGCACCAGCAGATGGTGCTGCTTTCCCGCAGCCCACCGGGGGCTGGGACTAGTCAGGAGACGGAGGGGCCAGCTGAAGGAGCTGCATCAGTTGCCCAGAGACGCTGTGGGTTCAGGCATAGTGGGGAGGCTTGGCTGGGAGTCTGGAGTTTCAAGTTCTACTCCAAGCCTTGCCTCGTTGCTCTTGCTCTCTGGCCTTGCACACATCGTGGCCTGTGCAGGCCTGATTCCCTGTCTGCCCTGGGGGTGCTGGGCTAGAGGGCCTTAGGGCTCAGCAACAGGGGAAACTTCTCCAAGAAGCTTCCAGGTTCTTCAGGCTGGGTCACGTGCCTCTTCTGGTCCCCCAAGATCCCCCTCATGTCCCCTCAAGCAAACCACTGCCAGGAACTTGGGTCCAGGGAAAGGCAGTAGGTGGGGACCACTTAGGCCCCTCACTGTCTTAGAGCCACCCCTCTTCACCACGGTAGATTTTTTAAGTTTTTTTTTTATTTTCATTTCATAGGTTATGTGTGAATCTATTATCCTTTTAAACATTACAATATTAAACTACTAAATAAGTCAATATTTTAAAAATTAACTTTTAGAGGCAAACTGAAGCCCACCAGGAGTCCAAGTCCTGGCTGTCCCCTTTGCCCTCCTATCCCCTGAGCAACCACCTTCCCGAATTTGGCATCTACCCTTCCAGACCTTTTTCTAACTTTGTAGGTGTGTGTATGTATAAGTAAAAGATTGCATATTTTTCTATATGACTTTGCAGATTCCTTTGCTCCTTGGTAATGTGCCTTAGCCATCTAGCCATCAATGTCCGTGCTCTTCTCCCAGAGGCCTCCCTCATTCTTGTATCTGCTTGAATGTCACCTCCTCAGAGGGGACTTCCATGACACACTGTCTAAAATAGCCCCCTGCCATCATTCTACCCCCTTTCCTAGTTCTGGTTTCTCTATTGTATCTCCTACACGCTCTGAAATTATCTTCCATGTTTGTGTGCATCTTGCCACTAGAATGCAAGTTCTTGAGGCAGGAAATTGACCTGGAGGCCCAGTGCCAGAACAGTGCCTGATACATAGAGGGTGTTCAATAAATATTCGTTGAATGAATGAATACCGTGTCGGTCTAGCTCATTCTTTCTCGTTGCGGCACGGCGTTCCACAATATGCCATGTGGCCGTTTTTCAGTCCTTCCATGAATGGACATTTGGGGGTTCATGGCTCTTTGCTGCTGTGTGCATCCCTTAGCCCTCACTTTTTGCGCATTCTCAGCTGTATACTTAGGAGTAGAACTGCCTGGCCACTGTGTGTGTTCATTTCAATTTCTAAGATGCTGGCAAATTGCTCTGCAAAGTGACTATACAGGTGCTGCCCCGTCCACCAGAGTTTGGGAGGCCGCTTTCCTTCTCTGCACCCCAACCAGTGAGTCTTAACCTTTTTTGTTCATGAACATAGGTGAGAATTTGAAGAATGCCATGAGCCCTTTCCCCCAGAAAAACAACTGTTTTGGGCAATTTCCGGAGATCCCTGGGCTTGATGGCCTCATCCCCCAGGGGACCCTGTACCCCATGTTTGGAAGCCTGATTGTCTCATTGTATGAATGGGAAGACTGAGGTGTCGATGGGAAGACTAGTTCTGTGTGGGGTAGAGGAGAGTTTTCGGACCCTCATCACAAAGATCTGCTCCCAGCCAGATAAAACACCTACCTGGGCCCATCCAGCCATGCCCCACCTTGGACCAGGGGCACCAAGGGTGAGCCCACAGGGGCCCCTGAACCTAGGTCTGGGCAGCTCCACATGCCAGTCCTGGCAAGAGGTGGGTCAAGCCTGGCATTAAGGGCTGAAGTGAAGAACCGGGAGAGGCCTTGACTTTCCTGGAAGGGGGCTGCAAGGCATCCATCCCTGCCCCTCCCCCCCTCCCCCCCCACACCCCCCAGGTACCCAGGAAGCAGCTGCTCTGAGCTCCCAGCAGTTGGTTGTCTGGTCAGGGTCTCCGGCCTCTGGGGTGTCCCTTCCGGCAACACGCACTTATAGAGCACTTGCTGTGTGCCCAACACTAGGAGGGAGTTTAGTGCTGACCTGGAGTTGTCCTCGGGGGTGTGGGGGGGTGGCACTCCAGTCTGCCCCTCCCTCAGAGCAATGGCATCAGGTAAGATGGTGGGCTCAGCTTCTTTGGCTGAAAAACGGAGGTAATCAGGTCCTCCAGTTGCTGGACAGATTAAATTAGGGATAGGATGTTGAGTGCTTAGCTGAGATCAGTACAAGGGGAAGGTTTGGATGGTTATTTTAGTAGAAGTGAGGGATACAGACGCTTAAACGCTTGGGTTATGGTGTCTACAGATCTGAAAGAGAATCCAGACGGGCAGGAGTGGACAGGTTAGATGTTTGTAAACCCCTCTGGTGGAGCCATCATGGGGTGGAGAAAAGGGAGGAGGAGGACTGATTCCAAGCCTTGGGGCCTGAGCCTCGAGGTGGGAGGTGCTGCTGCTGCAGCAGTGGCCCTGGGGATGGAGAAGACCTTAAAGCACCCCAGCCAGTTGTTCTTTGGGTTTATGTAAAATCCTGAGCTATCTGTGCTTGCAGACCTCCAGTGACAGGGAACTCACTCCCCAGCTTGACCACTTGCTCACTTTGGACAAGCCCCTGGTATTAGTTTCCTAGGAATGCTGTAACAAATGATCCCAAGTTGGTGGCTTAAGACAACAAATTTATTCTCTCACAGTTCTGGAGGCTTGAAGTCTAATCTCAAGGTGTTGGCAGGGCCCATGCTCCCTTGGGAGGCTCTAGGGAAGAACCAGTCCCTTGCCTCTCCCAGCTTCTGGTGGCTGCTGGCATATCTTGGCCTGTGGCCACGTCACCTAGTCCTCCTGTGTCAAATCTCCCTCTGCCTCCCTCTTGTAAGGATACATGTGCTTGTATTTGGGGCCCACCCAAATAACCTGGGAAAATCTCCCCATCTCAAGATCTGTCACTTAATCACATTTGCCAAAGTCCCTTTTTGCCACATAAAGTAACATTCATAGGATCCAGGGTTATGACATGGATATCAGCCTTTACTCGGCCTGCCACACCCTTTACCTCTCTAAGCCTCGGCTTCCCAGCCCTGGCCAGGTTTCCTCTTCTAGCAGTCTGTCCCTAGCCCTCTCCTCCCTCACTCAGCTGCTCCATAGTCATCTTTCCCTTGCCATTGGTTTTCCCCAACTACAGCTGGAAGCTCTGGAAGCTCAGGAATTGTGTGGGTCTCCGCTGGGGGATTGGCATGTCCAAATTCTGTAAGGCAGGCTGCAAGTTGGAAACACCAATGAAAGTGAAATTAAATTCCCCCGGAGAAACTGACTGCTGAAATAGAGGCAGAAATTCTTCTTTCTCACTTCTGAAATTCTCAGTTCTGGTTTTCAAGACTGCCAACGGATTGTATGAAGAGACTCCCCTCATCCTTGAAGGCAATCTCCTTTTGTTGATTGTAGATGCAATCAGTAAAAGATGCAATCAACTGACCATAGATACAAATCCATCTATGAAATACCTTCACAGTAACAATCAGGCCAGTGCTTGCTTGACTGAACAACTGGACACCATAACCTAGTCAAGTTAACATGTGAAATTAACCATTACATAGGCCCACAAAATTTTGTGGAATGGATTTCTGAATAAAAGAATGGAGAAGCAGTGCATCAGCAAAGGTGCAAGGGTGTGATGGATTTGTCAGACACTCTTGGTATCTAGAGTTTCTTTCTCCCCTGGTGAGTCCCTTGTGGAAAAAGCCAGAAGAGAATCAAAGTATACTGAGGAGCTACTACGTCCCAGGCACTAGTGGCCTCACTTTATGTAGGTCTGATTTAATCCCCACAACCACCCCGTGAACTGGTGACAATTATTCTCCCCATTTTCCACATGAGAAAGTTGAAGTTCAAAGAGCAGTGACTTGGCCACAGTCCCACAGAAGGAAGCAAAAGTTGGAGTGAGTTGGCTTGGCCCAGTGTCCTCAGAGGGAGAACCTGCAGTTGTGGAAGATATTACTCTGTATAGGGAGAGGTGGAGCTGCC
Source organism: Cabassous unicinctus (assembly GCA_029593785.1). NCBI lineage: Eukaryota > Metazoa > Chordata > Mammalia > Cingulata > Chlamyphoridae > Cabassous > Cabassous unicinctus. The sequence continues at coordinate 12,146 of JAQZBX010056163.1, forward strand.
CTTGGGACGTGGAGCTCTTGACTCCTGGGGCTCACACACTGGATGTTACAAACCGCATTTGCTTCCACGTTCCAATCCAGACTTGAGGCGTTGGAATCCCTGCTCCAGCACTTCCTTAGACCTGGACGAAAGGGGGTGCTCATTACAGAAAGGCTATCACCACCACCACCACCACCACCATCATCATCATCATCATCATCACCACTTCCACGTGTGATACTCACGGTAGTCCCGAGGGGTGGACCGGGCAGAAATTATCTTCGCTTCTGGACAGAGGGGTAAACTAAGGCCGGAAGCGGAGCAGCGGAGCAGAGACGTGCCGCAGAGCCACCGGCGAGCGCGGCCGTCCATCCGCCCACACACACGACCCCGCGGGCCCATCCGCCCGCCCTCCCTCGCGGCCCCTTCCTCGGGCCTGACCCCCGGCTCTGCCTGACAGATGACCTCAGCTGCCGCCAATCCATTGGTTCCAGCTCCCGGGGGCAGCGCAGAACAAAGCGCGCTTTGTGGCGGGGCCGTCCCCTCGCCCGGCGCGTCCGCCGCCGGGACCCCCTCCGGAACTCGGAGCGACGCCCCCCGTCCGACAGCCGTGTAATGTCTTCCAGGCCGCGCGGCCCCTTCCAGAGGCCGCAGAGCCGCGCTCGCCTCCCCCGGGGGGCGCTCCCTGGGCCGCCCAGGACCCCTGCTCGGCCCCCCAGGCGGCGGGGTTGGGGGGGCGAATCAGCGCTGCTGGGCCGGGCTGCGGGGGCCAGGCAGGTGCCGGCGCCTGAGAGCACTCAGCGCCACCCTTCGCCGTGGAAAAGACGAGTGTTATCGTTGTGTTTGCTGTTATCGATGTCGTTGCTATTGTCGTTACTATTATTATTTTGTGGTGGGGAGAGGGAATGGCTTTAGATTCAGACTGATCTGGGTTTGCATCTTGGCTTTGCCGCTTGCTCGCTGGAAGTTCCACTTCTCGGAGCAACTGTGCCGGGCACTGCGAAGTGTTTACAGACTTTAACTCCTTTAATTAACCTCATAACTCCGCAAGGGAGGAGCTGTGATCATCCCTGTCATACAGAGGAGGGACCTGCCGTGTGTGTGTGTGTGTGTGTGTGTGACCTCCACAGCAAATTCACCTCTCTGAGCCTCAGTTTTCCCGTCTCTAAAATGGGGACAAGCATAGTAACTCCCCCAAAGCCATTCACTCTCATTCTTGCCTCTTTCCAGATGAGGAAACTGAGGCTGGGAGTGAGTTCCTGGCTCACACAGAGCACTCGGCAGGGGGCTGCTCTGCCTTTTGAGGACTCCCCACGGAAGGTGCAGCTCCCATAGCCAGGAGAAGAGGAAGGGGCAGGAGGAGCCTCTGCCCCCCTGGGTTGGAGGAGCCAGGAGGAGCCATGCCCAGAGAGGGGCCTCAGGGCCACAGAGGGGGCTGGGCACAGCTGGGAGTGACTGTCTCCTACCCCTCACACTCCTCCCCAGACGGTCACTCAGCGTGGACTGGTGGACTGAGCACCTACTGTGCACCAGGCCCAGGGGCCACGGGAGTGCTGAGTACAAACAGACGGAGACCCCTGTCCACTTGGAGAAATGGGCAATGAAGACACCCACAAAACATGTATCAAATATAAGATGCAAATCAGTAGTGATAAGTGCTATGTGGGAGAAGCAGGGGAAGGAGAATGAAGGAGATGGGAAATACTAGTGGTCGGGCCTGAGGAGGGAGCATTGGCCTGGATGAAGAGGAGGAAGCCCAGTGGATGTCAGAGGGAAGAGGTCCAGGCAGAGGGAATAGCCAGTGCAAAACCCTGAGGTGGGAGCCTGCTTGAAGAGTTCAAGAAAGGAGGCCAGTGTGGCTGGGGCAGCCTGGGTGGGACAAGGACTGGAGATGTGCAGGCCACGACGTGGGAGAGGTGAGGAGGGGCAGCTTGGGAGGAGGGGCCTCGTAGGAGGTGAAGACATTGCCATTTCCTCTGAGTGAGCTGGGAGCCATGCGAGGCTTTGAGCAGAGGAGGGACGTAGTTTGGCTCTGGCTGCTGGGACAGGAAGGGGGTGAAGGAAGAGGCAGGCTGACAATCAGGAGGCCGCTGCTGCCATCCAGGCCCGAAATGATAGCGGATCAGAACAGGGTGGAGAGAAGTCACAAGAATCTGGATGTGATTTGAAGATGGAACCCCAGGATTTGCCGGTGGATGGGACTGGTTTGGGAAGTGAGAGAGAGAGAGAAATAGAGGGAGGAAGGGAGGGACTTCGGTGACCACCAGCCTTTTACACCAGCCCTTTCCAGAACCTTAACTGCTGTCTAGGGGATGGACAGAGCTCTGGCACCCCCAGCGTGATCCCACAGCAGCCTGGGGGACGTGGCCAAGTGTATATGTTTATAAACAATGTAGGCAACAGTGTTACTAAATTCCTCCAGATCTGGCTGAGGCTGGTCTCTCTGCTAGCAAGTGTTAGAGACCCATCCCATCAATCTGGGTCTCTCTCCTTACAGGAATCAGGCCTGGAAGAGATTGAAAAAGCATTAATTGTCTTGCTTTGTGACCTCATTCTTCTTCATTTTATTTAGCAAACCGAAAATTCTTGCGATGTATGCCAGGTCCTGTTTTAAATGCTTTCCAAATATAAAGTCACTTAATCATTACAACAACCCCATGAAGTGAATGCTATTATCATCTCCACTTTGCAGATAAGGAAACTGAGGCTCAGACAGGTGACATCACTTTGCCTACAGTCACACAGCAGGGATGAAGCAGAGCCAGGACTCAAACCCAGGCAGGTCCTCTCAAGAGGCCACTCATTCGGCCACCGAGCTATCAGAACTAGAAGGGCTTTCCATTCATTTTAATTTAGTAAGTATTTATTGAGTGCCTACTAAAATGTGCCATATCATGTCATTCCCTTGCTTAAAAGTGTTTGAGGATCAAATTTGGGAAACAATTCCGGGCTCCTCACCGTCAATACCCTAAATGACCTGCCCCAGCTCATCCCACTGAAGCCTGGCTGGCCGCCTCATAATTGCCAATGACTTTTTTTTTTTTTTTAAGATTTATCTTTATTTATTTATTTCTCCCCACCCCCTTGTTTTTTTGCACTTGCTGTGTCTGTTCATCTTCTTGTTTCTTTAGGAGGCATGGGGAACTGAACCCGGGACCTCCGATGTGAGAGGGAGGTGCCTAATCGCTTGAGCCGCCTCTGTTCCTTGCTTTGTTGTGGCTCTCATTACGTTTTTCTTCTTGTTGCATCATCTTGTTGCGTCAGCTTGCCACGCCTGCCTGTCGTGCCAGCTCACCATCTTCTTTAGGAGGCACCAGGAACCAAACCAGGGGACCTCCCATGTGATAGGCGGGAGCCCAATCGCTTGAGCCACATCTGCTTCCCCTGCCAATAACTTTCTGACCACAGGGACTTTGCACTTGCTATTTCCCTGCCTGGAATACCATCTCCCTGGTTCTTCCAGCCCCTTCTCATCCTTCAGGTCTCAGCTCACATGTTACCTCCTCAGAGAGGCTTGCCCTGATTCCCCACCCCCCAAATGGTCTCTCCAATATTCTCACCCTGTTTTTTCCTTCATAGTCTGTAATTATTTTATTTGTCTAAGTACTTGTTCTTTATCCTGCTGCTCCACCAGGGTGAAAGCTCTGTGCAAGCAGGGCCTGGTGGGCAGAGCAGCTAAGCATCTGGGTTGAAATGCCTGGAGAAGAGCAGTCTGGGGAGGCAATTTGGGCTATCCCCAGGTAGGGGAGCAGATGTGTCTGTGGGTCAGGGGATCTCCAGGTAGATTAACTTAATATGAGGAAGGGGCCTTTCACCCAGCCTTAGTGTTCAGACAATGGAAAGGACTACTCATGAGGTAGTGAGCTCTCCATCACAGGTGCTGTGCAAGTTGAGATAGGACAACTACTGATTGGGATTACTGGATATGTTGGTGCTGAGTAGAATGGATTCATACCATAGATGGCACAGGTATTCATTCACTTGTTCATTTACCTGTTCATTCATTCTCTCTCCTATCTATTCATTTATTCATTGACTCCATGTTTTCCAAACTTTACTGTGTGGTGGACAACCTTCATGACTCTGGCCACACCCACATTGCATCTATATTATTATTTATTTGATATCCTCAATGGGAGGCTAACTTAAATTTAAATACATTTATTTTTTAAATCAACTATATTGAGGCATAATTTATATACAATGAAATGCACCTATTTGAAATGTACAGTGCAATGCATTTTGACAAATATGTACACCTGTGTAACCACCACCACAATCAAGACATGAAACATTTCCATCACCCCCAAAAGTTTCCACATGTCCCTTTGCAGTCAAGCCCCTGTGGTCACCTTGGTCCCAGGCAAGCACTTTTATCAGAAAGTGCCAAACACTTCCAGTTTGTAGTCCCACCAGCAATATCCAAACATAAATGAAAAATCCATATCCCGTACCACAAATAAAATGTAACTGACCAAAACGAATAAAATGGAAAAAAAAAGTCTCAAATTCTAGCTGGATGCCGTTATCTGCAGAAGCTCTGAGCCTGAGACCAGCTTTCTCCAAGTTAAAAAAAAAAAAAAAAAATGAGAGAAGATTTGCATCCTCTGGCATCCTCAGAGAATTTCTCCTTGGCCTATGAGAAGAACTGGGAGATACTAGTAGCAAAAGGAATGACTTTCTCATTGTGGACTCACTGTTATTTAATATTTTGTCTCTGTTTTCCCATGCCCCATCCCCACCCCAGTGATGCAGGTTCCACATTTGGGAACCATGGCAGTTCTTCATCTCCCCTTTCATCTACCCACTCATTCATTCATTCACATGTCACCAACTCTGGGTCAGCTGCTGAGGCTATAGAGAAAAACTATATGCCAGGCACTGTGTCAGCCTAGAAGGTGGTATCATGCCTGGTGCATAGTAGGCCCTGGGCAAATATCTGTTGAATGGGTTGTTATGGAATGGAGGACACACATACCTGTATCCTTTATGATACCGTAAGTCATTGCTCTATTGGAGCCTGCCTGAAGAAATCAAGGAAGGCTTCCCAGAGGAGGCAGCTCTTGAGCAGAAACTTTACAGAGTTCATTCTCCTTATACTCATTTGACAGCTGGAGAAAGGTAGGCACAGAGAGGTAAAGTGACTTTCTCAAAGCCACCCAGGGAGAAGAGAGGGAAAGGAGGGAGGAGGAGCAGAACGCAGGACTCAGAGTCTAGCCCACCATTTTCCTGTAAAGGCTGGACCAGGTCCCATAAAGGCGCTCAGGCTTGGGAAGGGGGCTCCCAGGCTCTGAGTCTGGAATCCATTTGCTCCGGCCCAGCAATGTTTTCCCAGGGAGAAGTGGGAGGCCCTGGACCTGCCCCTCCCAGGCCCCCACCCCCCCATCCCCCACACCATCTGCTCCCTGTTTATTTATTTATACTTAAGTCTCACCTCCCAACCCTGCCGGGGGCACCAAACATACCGGCATCCCTGCAGAGAGGGGAATGAGGGGGAGAGAGGCACTGTCAGCCCCCATCACCAGGGGAAGCCCAGGCCTGAGAGTGCCTCAGCCCTACTACCCCAGCAGGGACCAGCCAGAACTGACTGGGTTCAAATCCCAGCTCTGCTGCTTCCTGGCTCTGTGACCTTGGGCAAGTCACTTAACCTTTCTGTGCCTCGGTTTCATCTATAAAATGGGACTACTAATAGTACCCACCCCCTGGGGTTTGTAGTGAGGATTCAGTAAAGTGCTTGGAACAGTGCCTGGCACAGACACTTTCAGTGAGTGCTGCGTGACCTTGGGGAACCTGCTAGTCTCCGGCCTATTCCCCCATCTCCACAATGGGTTACTGGAGGCCTAGTAACCTCCATGACCTAGGGGCCCTCCAAGCCTGATGTCCTAGGGTTTCTTCCAGGACCCTCACCCTTGACCCTGCCCAGGATAGGTAAGTTATGCCAGCCCCCTGCCTCCAGACAAAATTGCCCTCAAATGAACTCTTAAGAAGAGTTTCCTTAATCTGCAGGGAAGGCAACATTACACCTTCCCCTGCCCCTCACCAAGGCCAGGAAGTCCCTCCTGCAATCTCTCCTCAGCTTCCTGAATCGCCAACCCCTGGAAGG
>JAQZBX010056164.1:0-18230 GCA_029593785.1 Cabassous unicinctus
AAGTACTCCTTTCTTCATGAAGCCCTCTAAAGCTTCACCAGTGAGAAAGAATCCTTTTCTCTTCCAAACTCTTTGTATATTTTTTAGGAGTTTAGATTTGTTAAGCACATAATATTATTACTTAACAAATATTAAACACTCAAATTTTAATATTGAATAAGTAATTTATATATTTTGTATTTTATATTAGACTATACACTGTTTAAAGGCAAGGGAAATAATTTTTATTTTTCTCTTCTCCAAAATACCTGTAACAGTCTCATACATCATATTTGACAAATAGTTGGTGAAGGAATGAATGAAAGAATAAATGAACACACAGTCATTGATTTTTAAGATGCTTCAAATCCTAGTGGTTAGTTAGCACTCATACTGATGAAAATGATGAGGCTCAGAGGGGCAGAGCAAGAGTGGCACAAAGTCACAGAGCCAGTGAGGGGACAACATGGGCTGGAGCTGAGCTATTTGGACTTGGCCCAAGTCCCTGTCCATCTGACAATGATGCTTTTTTTGGAAGGGGGTGGATATTGGGGGGAAGCAAGAAAATGCACTTAGATGTTTCTCTTTTAAGCAACAATCTGGTTGCATTTATAATGTTACATATTGGCTTTGCCATTTATCTGTGCAGCTGAGTATTTTATTTAATTTCTCATCTGTAAATTAAGGATCTATGTTTAGTGTTCTCTAAACTTCCTTCCAAACTTCCTTCTTGCTCTGAAGTTTGGAATTGCTTGTATCACATCTTATACCTTTTTCTGTGCAGCAAAGAAGGTAACCTCCCCTGGGTTTGCCCAAGTTTCATGATGTCCCACCTCCCATTAGGTAGGTATTCTAAGTGAGGCCTTCTTATCAGTAATTGGTACTGACCAATAAACAAAATGGGAGTAAAAAATTCCTATGGAAAAGTCAGGATTCATAAGAATAAAAACTTAAAAATGGAGCTTTTTAAAAAAAGATAGACCAGGGAGCAGATGTGGCTTAAGCACTTGAGCACCTGCCTCGCACTTGGGAGGTCCCAGGTTTGGTTCCTGGTGCCTCCTAATCACAACAAACAAACGATGAGCAGACAATAAGCAAAAACAAAAAAATGAGAAGGGAGTGGATGTGGTTCAAGCAGTTGAGCATCCACCTTCCACATGGGAGGCCCCAGATTCGGTTCCTGGTGCCTCCTAAAGAAAAAACAAACAGACAACGAGCAGACAATGAGCAAAAAGCAATTAGCAGACAACAAGCACAAACAACGAACAAAAACAATGAACAGACAGACAAGGGAGCCGAGGGTGGGGGGGAGGCGATAATAAACCGTGTGAAAAATTTAAAACTTTCAATAATTAGGAAAAAAAACCCTTATTCTACAGATCTGAAATTTAACCTATGTTAAATCTATTATGGGAAGCTCCCATATGTCTCTTTATTGTGATAAATATGAATAGCAAAACAAAGTTTAAAATCAAACTGCTCTTTCTGGGTTTCACCCCAACAAAGTGAAACTATTTCTCTTTCATCCTTTCATTTTTAATGTCCAAAATGTGAATAGAAAATTCTTTTTTTTTGTTCTGAGCTAAATTAATCTATTATAATTCTTTATATCTCTTGCATAAATAGGCTTTCTGATATGAAAAGCTGCTAATAAGTCATGCACATAGCAAATATGAACTTGGTCCACTCTAGTTCCATTTTGTTTCTCACATGCTGCATTGATGTTTGTTCCAATTTACATATTCCACCCTAATAGGCATTCTCACTCCACTCAATTCCAACACAAAGTTCTTGGCAAAAGCTGGCATTACTATTCAGTTCTATAAATCCATATCCCGTATGGTTTCTTCTCAGTACATCTTATGTGAGTCCCTCAAAGTTTAAAAAGGCCAAGACCCCTTTCATTGATAATGAATTTTATCATATGCATAGTCTTTGAAAGAAGATACACTTTTCCCTTTATAAGAACAACATATATTAGGGAACATAACACCTGTGTTCCAATCTGTGTATTCCAATCTGTGTTGTAGAATCTGATATGGAAAAGTTAGTGGGTGAGATAAGTACAATAAACAAAAAAAATTGTCCCACTTTTTAGTCAAGAGACCCAGGGAAACTCTTTAAGATGTCCAGATTTAGCAAAGGGAACACAATCCCACAGTTCCTAAATTTGTTATACAAATTTATCACTTTCTCTCAGGATCCACTTATTTTTTAGTTGACTGGTTATCTGGGTCCTTAAATCAAATCTAACTTTTTATGTTTTTCTGTCATCTAAAAGCCTGAGCAAAACAATAACAAGTGATCATAAGGGAAATTAATCCTCAATGTCATTTTAAAATACAGTCTTATGACTCAGAACTCTGCTCCATTCATAGTAGCTACTTTGCTATTATATTTCTCCCAGAAGAGCAAAGAAAAATGACTGTAATGTGATAGTTTATGGAGATAAGGTTTGGCTATGCACACACAGATTAACTTGTGTTTTCCCCCACAAATATATAGAGATATACATGCTTCACCCTCTTTAAAGGAAGTATATTTCTATATATTATAAATGCATAAAAATGTGATATAATATGTATATATTTGTGTACACACATACACACATAGCACAAGCAGAAGAGGATGACTAAATTTTGAACTGTGATGAGCCCTAGGCCAACTCATGGTGATCAATTCTTATTAAGCCTTATACACAGGTTACTTCATTATCACTCTCATTCCAGTTGTTACATATTTGCAGTACTGCCTCTCATTTCTGATTGTGCTAGAAATAGTACAAGAGACTGAGATGTTAGGGCCAGGTGACATGGTTTGTTAAAGGTAGTTGTGGCAATAATATAAAGTAACTACTGGAGTTTTGAGGTCAAAATGGTTGAGGTATAAGAAGTTTAATAAGTCCCATATGAGATATGCAAGACCTAGGAGGACCTCACTCCAGACATCCCTGCTTACCATCCAAGCATAGCTCCCTGAAGAAACTGCAGAGGCTTGGCATTCCTACTATGTCCTTCCTCACCTGTGTCTTCTGGTATCTGTATTCTTTCAGCTTCTCACAATAAAATGTAACTTATATGAAATTTGTGTATTGGCATATTCACTTTTATCAAGTCTTTGCAGGACCAATTCAGTATTGGACTTAATTAAAATCATATATATAAAAAGAAAAAAATTAACATAGTATCAACTCAATAAATCAGCAAGGATTATGTATTTGATGTAAGCCTCCAAGATACTTTTTAATATCAGATACAATCTATATTATATTGAAGTGTGTAATTTAGTTTAATTCTACCAAGACTTCAGCTGAGCCCATCATATTCTATTTTTCTTTACTTATGAAAGGAAATCTGATTCTCCCCTTTTAGGACTAGAGCAAGTTAGGCAGAGAGAATGAGAAAAACGTCCACATCATCCAAATTTTAACTTTTAGCAAATGCAATGTTTACAGAAGCCCACTAAACAGAGCTGAAAGGAAATTGCAGGGAGCTGTGGAGAACGCAGAGAAGATGATGCCATATTAACTGACCTCTAGGAGCTAAAAGGTTAAGTGCCTTAATGACAACTGAGTTCAGAAACAGGAGTTTTGGCTTCAGGATGGTTATGGAGCCAAACCTTGAAAGATAGGTGGAGTTGGGAAGTAAGGAGAAGATAAACAGAGAGTCTGAGCAAAGGTTTGAAAGTAATAAAAGCAACAGTAATGTATAGAAAATACAGCTACTGATGTCACAGGTTTTTTCTTATTTTTCTGCTTCATCATCCTTGCTGTGTGGCTTGAATCTCATGACTAAAATCATGACTGCCATTCTGGCCAGCACATCTGTGTTTCAGGCAGAAGGAAGGTTCTGCCCTTTTGAGAATTCTTGGGAAAGCCCTTCTCAGGATTTCCATTTATGACCCATTAGTTGTACCTATCTGCGAGGGAAACCTAGGCAGTGTACTTATTCAGCTGGGCACATTGCCGCCATAAAAGAAATCAGGTCCTGTTAGTAAATCAGAAGGGTAGAATGGCTCTTGGGTGGGTCATTAGCAGTCATTGCCGTAAGTCACTAAAGTTCCTCCTGGCTCTAGAATTTTGTGATCAAACCCCATGTGGAACTCATGCATGAAGAAATAGCTAATAATTTCCCAGTGCCTTCTTTGAAACAGTAGCCCTTCTTATCTTGCTGAATTGTGGGAAATGTCTATTTTGCTCTATATATTAATTAAAAGAAAAACCGCATTCCACTTCCTGACACAGGATTTTTTTTTCTTTTTTTCTTTTACTTATGGGCAATCAACTTTGCCCCCAGACCAAAGACTGTTACTCTTCTTAACTGTGCTGGACACTGATAGATTATGATACAAAGCAAATATACTGTGAAGACTGCTATAGAATATCCATTATTTGCACAAAGGAAATTTGGAACTAACCAGCTAGCTTTTCAGCATCAAATGCCACTGTCTTATCTTTGAGTTAAAATCATGTATTTTTGAACCTCATGTTCTTGCCATGATGGTGTCCTTAAGCTCTCCTGTCATATGAGGTCACCATTTCCTTTCATATTTAAATGGAATGTGTGACTACCCATCTCAGATTCTGTGGGAAACACAGTCTCCCTTTACTCCATCCCTAATCTACAAAGATTCTCAGAGTACTTACTATCTCCTGGTCACCTCTTGGTATGACTTTTTTGCTTTCACTGAATTATCAGTGTCCTTTCTGCTCTCTGCCTTCTGTGTCCTCTGTCCTCTTCCTTTACAGCTTTATACCATATGGAAACTGGCTCTATTCTTTAAATGCCCCCAAAGTACTATTTACAAAATGCTGTTACTGGTAAACAATTTTTCATAATGATTTGGGATGACAGAGAAAATTTAGAGCACAGCAAAGATATCAACCTAAAATTAAAATTAATATATTAGGCAGCATTGCCTTATAAATTTATCTGATATTGCCTGCTGAGGAGAAATATCTTTCTGACCCTGTCCACTTTTCTTCCTTGTTTCTTGCCCTCTTTGTCTCTCTAGTCCTTTTATTTTTCCCTTTTCTTACTATTTGCCTCTGCCTCCATAATTCCCTTTACTTTACTATGTAAACGACGTTAGCTTTCCACTCCCCACCCCCTTAAAAAAATAGCAGGATCTATCTCGACATAATGAAAACCTTAAGCTGCTCTGCTAAAGACAGGACCATTGACTCCAGGCCTCTAATCTTTTTACACAAATAAATAGCAGAAATTTTGAAATTATCAGGTTATGTTTCCTTTTGTTTAACCAGAATAAAATCAGAGGCCTAGGACAAACTCAAGTTCTGAGAATACCAGATCAGAAACAAAAAGTAATTGTAAAAGCATTACAACACTTATATCCCTTGCTCAAAAGCTATCATGGTGAATCTAACTGGTAACTCATGGCCTGTCTCACCAAAGCACATTTTCCTCATCTCCCCAATTCTTCAAACTCCATGGATATTCTTGGGCCTTTCACAATTTAAAATCCAAAATCTCTCCCAGAAGCCCCATCCCTGATGAACTTCCTGTCACCTTCTTTTCCTTTTGCTTTTCTCCTGCTTCTCCATTTCTGACCCTCTACCTGTTCTTCCAATTGTGCATTACAAACTGAAAGAAACTGGACTGGAACAAAGGAAAAAAGTTGACAACTATATCCTCCCCTGAAACAGGTAATCACCTGCTGGAAGTATATTGGTATGTACTAATGGTCCTCAGAGCCACCTGAAAAAGAAACAGATATCTAGAAGGAAAGCCAAGAATGATCAGAAACCCTCTGGTGAGGATAGAATGACAGAGAACCAATCAAGAAGTGCTTATGGCCAACAGACAGATCAGAACTGATATCCAGAATGTATTTGATCCAGCAATAGTCCACCTTTAAGACTTAAGAAATCCAAAGGACAACAAATATAGCAAGAGGGCTTTAAATTAACTGTCCAGTTCTTGAATTTGGCTTTGCTAATTACAAAATCAAATAAACAAATATAAGAGGAGATTGCGTGGAAATTTTCTTGTTGCCCAGGAATTGGCAAAGATCCATGAAAGCAATCAATTTTATGCACCTCACATCCTAAGGAGAGCAAGTCAGCATTGGGTCCTAGACACCTCCACCAAGGCCTTACTAAGAAAAAGCACAATCAGCTCTGATAAAATTAACAACTGCTGCTCTCCCCCACTCAAGAGTGGAACTGAGGAGTGAAGTCTAGGTAGAAGTCATTAGTTACTAGTGATTGCATTGATCAAGTGAGAGGCCAAGTGAGAGAGAATCATTTCTACAGTTTGGGCCAGGGGGGAAATGAAAGAATTGGAGAAGGTATCTGTTCCCCAAATGAAACCTATGTTTCAGCTGCAATGTTCTTCTTTCCGTTGCTATCACATATGAAACTCTTTTCCACCTCAGAGCCTCTGTTTAGTCCATTTCTTCCATTTTCTCTCTCTACATGTCTGGCTTTTCTTTTTTCACATCTCAGCTAATTGTCATCTCTTCAGAGAGGGTATCCTTGACCAACCAATCTGAAATAAGGTCCACTCTGTTATTTTCTGCCAGATATTATTTTCCATGGGAGTTGTTCATCATATTGAACACAATTTATAATTAGAATATATATTTATTTGCTCAGCTTTTATTCTCATCCCTAATAGGTTGTAAATTAAATTTGTAGAGAATTTGTGAGGAAAGGAGAGACTGTGATGGAAGAAGATCCCTATGTAAATATGCCTGCCAATGGGGGGGGGGAGCAGGGAAGAGAGTGTTATGAGGGAGTCCCAGCTGGTAACCAGAGAAGTAAGAAATAAGGGTGAGATTCAATATAGCAAAGCAAGGGCTTCAGAAGAATGAAGCTCAAGAAGAGTAGCTAAGGCATATGAGAGGGAAAGGTGATTGGGGACATGCAAAATGGATTCATAGTGCCACCAAATCAAGTCTTCATTTATTCATCTATTCAATATATACTTATTGAGTTCCAACTCAGTACCAAACACTATACTTGGTTCTAGTGTCACAAAGACAAGTGGGCACCAATTTGTTAAAAATCCCTGAGCAGAGCAGGTGTAGCTCAGTGACTGAGTGCCTGCTTTGCAGCTATGAGGTCCCAGGTTCAATTCCCAGTACCTCCTTTAAAAAAAAGAACTCTGAATTTTAATTAGAGAGGCCCACCTGTGTCACACCCACAGTATCCAAGCACCCAGCTGCCTTACCTTGCTCTCATTGGTTCCAGTCATAAACAAGGCACAGGCCACTTTTCTTTCCTTGACGAGAACGGGCTCTTTTATTTGTGAGTATCATCCCAGAACTTAATGTATGGAAACTGCCAATCCCTTACATAATGTGAACCTGTGATATTAGAAGATTTTGCAAAATATCTCCATTCCTGCTCCATAGACCTACCTCGCTACCATTTCCACAGGCAATGGGGTCCCAGTGCATATATCATCCTAGGAAGAAGAACAACTTAAAGTGTCCCCACAGTTTCCTGAGACAGATATCTAAACTAAATTATAATAGTAACACTCAATTTACAAAAGTAAAACATAATTTTGTATATTATACTTCAATATAAAAAAAATAACAATGAATTACACTTACCAATACTTCTATTATCTGGCCACCAATTTACTTGGTCAACCAATCTCAGCTTTGCTGCAGCTCAGGCTAACTTCTTGTAGACAAATGCACAAGACAAACCTATTCTCATGGCTGAGGCCACATGGCTACAGCCTGAAATTCTCTCTCCCTTTCTCTGCAATGGAGAAAATAAAATAAAAAGTCAGTTGACTGAAAGCATCCTAAAGTTTAAAAAAAGAGGATGTGTTTCATCTTTGTGGCTAAAAGTTCAAGACATGTTAGTATTATTTTATTAAATGTAATTAAAAAAACATCAAAAAGGACAGACCAACATTCAGAATTAGCTGGGACTCTGTTGACTCAGATGGCTTATTCCATCTCTCAGGAATGCAAGTTGTTAAAGGCAGCATGAGAGATGAGGTGATCTATCCATAAACACAGGGCTCTGATTCAGGCTGAATGCTGGTGATTTTAATGCCAGACACATCCACTTTCAGCTGGAGGGTATTTGTTGAGAGCTGCCGTGGAGAATGCTCACACTTAGAAAAATGCACACTCTTAGCAACCACTAATGAATAAAATACAAATCCACTGGTCAGAATTTGGAAATTATTTTAAAAAAGCCAACACAATTATAATTTGGTATTTTGAAGTAATTCCTGGCATATAAACAAAAATAAATCTAGCAAGACAGGTGGATTCTATAATTCTTACCAAGCTAATTTTTAAAATCCCTAGACTGTCTTCTTTATACTGTGAACAGCATTTAGCAGTGGGAATCTCTTTGGGTTGGTGTATTGAGACCTATGTCATGCCAATTGGAATTTGTGGAAAGAAGATATCTACCACAAATTTATTTATCTACCACAAATACAGGAAAGTGAGAAAACTGCCACAAGTTGAAATCTACACCAATATTTCTGTCCACTTTCACCTGCTCATCCCACCCTAGGCATTGGCCTAAATAATTGAGTATTTCACAGAAATAGCAGGGACTGAAGTTGAAGAAAGATAAGGGTAAGAATAAGGGAAATCCTGGCTTTCACTTCCATTTCCATCACTTAATAATGCTTGTGATAAGGGGTGGGAAAATCACATAACCTATGTGGATTTCCTGACTAGTGAAGCAGGGACACAAACACTTGCTTTACCATAACTTGCTCAACGTTTTTGAACACTTACTATGTTTCAGGGACAGTCGTGGGTACTATGCTAGGTACTGCCCCTTCTTTCAGACAACTTACTATTTATTTGAAAAGACAGACAATCAATTATACAAATAATATGTAAATATAATTATAAAAATTGCCATGAAGAAAAGGTAAGTGGTGCAAATAAAAAAGAATAATATTGGGAGATGGGAAAGTTTTAGTAATAGAATGTAGAAAGGATATCACAATATTGTTAATGTGATTAATCCCATTGATTGGTATGCTTGGGAGTGGTTAAGATGGCAAAGCTATGTTGTATGTATGTTCCCACAACAGAAAGAAAGGAAAGAAAGGAAAGAAAGGAAAGAAAGGAAGGAAGGAAGGAAGGAAGGAAGGAAGGAAGGAAGGAAGGAAGGAAGGAAGGAAAGAAAAGAAAAGGAAGGAAGGAAAGAAAGAAAAGGAAAGAAAAGGAAGGAAGGAAGGAAGAAAGAAAGAAAGGAGCAACTAAAGAGAAAATGATAATTAAATATGATTCATGATCCTGGATGGAATCTAGCAAGGGAGGAGAAAAGGCTCAATAGGACATTATGGGACATGTGAAAAAGTTGGAATAGACTGTAAGCTTTATATCAATGCTAAATTTTTTGAACTTGGTAACTCCACTTAAGGTGGTTACATAAGTTATAATATCCTGTTCTTGGGGAATGTACATGGCAGTATTAAGTGTTCAAGGAGCATTTTGTACACAACCTATACACAAGTGTTAAGATATTGGATTGATAGACAGACAGAATGATTTGGCAAATGTGGCTAAAATTAAAACTGGTATATCTGGGTGTCGGGGTAGGGGCATATGTTGGAGTTCTCTGTATGGGGTTTGTATTATTTTTGTAACTGTCCCATTGGTTCAAATGTAGTTCAAAATACAAAGTGAAAAATAGAAAAGAATACAGGGAGGTGTAGCCTACTTTGGGAGGTCGAAGAACATCTCCCTGAGGGAATGACTTAAGTAAAGGGGATGGGAAGGTAGGAGGTAGAGAGAACATTCCAAGACAAGGGGATAACATGTGCAAAGGCCTCAAGGCAAGGAGGAGTTTAACATGGTCCAAGAACAGCAAGAAGATGAGGCTAGATTGAGAAGGAAAGTGGCAGGAGATAAGGCTCATGGTGTTGTTACAAGAATTAGAGGACAAATGTGTGTGAACATGCTTTGCAGGCTACAAAGCCCTGTGCCACTTTGAGAATTAGCACGCACAGTCATCAACATTTCAGTAGTCCTTGGCACCAGAAGCAGCAGGTCAAAAGGAGAAAATACTTAAAACAGGTTTTACTCCTTCCTCTAGCTTTCCTAAATTGACTGTTTCTCTCCTCTTTTGTTGTCTTCTCTGTCTTTCTTTATTGTAAGAAGATTTTCCATTTCCATTCATGCCAGAAGTCTTAAAACAAGACCTAATTCTCTCTTCTTCATATACTCAAGTATTCTTCTTTGAAGCCAGAAAAGGCCCCTTTATGTCGAAGTAACAAAAGCAGAGGAGCTTTAAAAGCTAGAATTCTATCCTGTTTTTGCCACAGAGTTACATATATGAAAACAAATTGAGAAGAGCTGGACCCTCCCTTTACTCCACTGTTCCCTTCATCTTTGCCACTCATTTCCCAGTGCAATTTTTAAAATGGAATGTGGGAAGAGTAATGGTGGGGCTCACTTCCAACAACCTCATTCATTCACTTAATCAATAAACATTTATTAAATATCTGTCAATCCCTGCTGATGTTAAATATGGGCATTCCAGTGATTGATTTTTATTATGTTGCTTTAGTTTCGCAATTATCTAGAGGAACTAAAGACCTGGGGCAGATTCCCATTTAAGTTATGATCTGATCTCTTTTATTTAAATATATTGTTAGCTCATAAGCATGTGTGGATTCCAATTTACTGGGCAAGGGCTCAGAAGATTGTACAACCACTGGCTGTTTGGCATCACAAAGGCTAAAAAGTC
Organism: Cabassous unicinctus; assembly: GCA_029593785.1. Lineage (NCBI taxonomy): Eukaryota > Metazoa > Chordata > Mammalia > Cingulata > Chlamyphoridae > Cabassous > Cabassous unicinctus. The sequence goes on from JAQZBX010056164.1 coordinate 10,688, forward strand.
AAGATTCAAGAATAGAGGGAGGAAAACTGGAGGAAAAGAGCATGAGAAAGAGTGAACAAGAGAGAATGAGGGAGCAGAAGGGAGTGACAGGACCTTTAATTGGCAAAGTCCTATAATGAAAATAAAAGCCAACTCCTCAGCATAACATTCCTGCTACATGCCTATCCCTACCTGCCTCCGCGATCTCACTACCACTTTATGTCTCTAGCAGGTCAACCCTCCTGAATTCACCATTCACTTCCAAATGTTTGTGCCTCTGCTCTTGCATTCCCTCTGCCTGAAATACTTTTCTCATCTGCACTGGTCAAAACCCTATTCATCCTTCTTCAGCAAAACCTGACAATCTTTCTCATCCTCAGAGCCTTTAAAAGGTCATTTCTTCTTATGTACTTTACAATCTTTACAATGTTTGGGGTTTTGTTGCTGTTGGGATACATGCCTGGTAAATCTTTGTTCTCAGTGTGCCATATAACAAGAAACTCCAAAACACCTCTGTATATTTCACTTAAGGCACATTATACACACACACACACACACACACACACACACACACACACACACACATATATATATATATTTGTTTACCTTAGCCACCAGGTAACTACTCTCTATTCCCCAGGGAGACTTTCTGATACTTGAAATGAAATTCATCTCTTCTGTGTCAACCTTGGTGCTTGCATAAGATTAGACAATGAAGTGTTTGCTGAATTGAATTGTGTTAATATGCAAATACTGCATCAGTAGGATGTCCAAGTTCAAGCTGATGTATAGTCAGAGGTGAAGAGCATCAAGTCTAATCATTTTCAAACATCTTTTGTTTGTTTTGTTTATTTGTTTTTAGTAAAGCAACCCTGTCTTCAACAAAGGAGTGTATTTGAAAGCCCAAGATGTAAACCAGATAAACTCCATTCAGGGTAAAGCTTGGTGGCAGGGGGAGGGCACACATATTCTTCCCATTCCCCTCCTCTGACATTAAATGGGTTTTGAAAAAACATTTAAAATCTTTACAAAAGTTTAAAATTACAGATATTTTTAGGTGAAATATATTCACCTAAAATCCTAACACCCAAATTTTATACCAAATTTTATCTGAAGCACAGATTACACACTATGTATTGTCAAATAAATACTGGAACTGTCTTAGTCCTTCACAGGATGATTAGAGGTCTTTTAGTAATAGCCCAGTCTGTAGTATTCTTATTTATTAAGTTATTCTGGAAAGTGACTTGCTTAAAAGCAGTGTTTATTTGTCTAGGCTCTGGGGTAAGTTTGGCTGGGTTCATCTTTCGGCTATACCATCAACCAGGTGTATGACAAATTACTTGGCTCTCTTCTTCCTAGCCTCATCATTTGTAAAAATGGAGGCAATAATTGTACTTATTTCATAGAGTTTTGGTAAGGATTTAATATAAATTAATACAAGTATGGGCTTAGAACAGCTACCATATAAAATAAATGTCCAATGAGTACACTGGAGTTTGTCAAGGTCGGTGAGGAGAAAAACAAGTGAAGAGTAGCACAGCCTTCTACTGGCTGGATTCAGTGTTTCTCAAACGCAAAATGTAGCATGCCCAATGAGATTGTATATATTTGCAAGCTGCTTAAAGTTTGTATTGTCTACTTTATTAATCAAAGGAATTTGTCTATAGACTTTACTCTCTTATTTTAAAGTAATATATCTAATAATAATGTTAAAAGAAACAAAACAAAACAAAGTTTCAATGGCTAAGAGATTTTAAATGTTCGTTCTGGAGGTTACTCTTATGTAGGTCTCAGTCAGATATCACATACTGTCAACGTATGCAAAGCCTCAAGCAAGTTTTCTCAAAACCCTATGGACATCCAAACACCATAAAGAAACAAGATAATGAATTCAGCTATCTAACATGCAGGACAATTAGAGTACCCCAAATATTAACCAACCTCAAACAACTTGTCTAACCTTTTTTTCCTTTAAAAACTGTTGACTGGAAATACCAAGATAGGACACAATTTGGGTTGCTCCCTGAATCTGTGCTCCTGAAACCGCAATCCTAAGACCCCAAATACATTCTTTTATTGCTTTGCAGCTTAATTTGTTATTTCTAGGTTGGCAGTACTTAGAAAATTCAATGCATGTAGGCACCCATTTATAATGTTTCCAGTTGATAGTTCCTGCTAAGTAAAAACATAGTTATCCAAATGTTTTCTAAATACTTTCTTCTTTTCCCTAACCTTACGAATTTCTATCAGGGGAGGGACACAACTTTTCTTTTAGGTACAGTTACTCTGCATGTATCTAAGGACTAGCTTAGCTGATTTTCATCATTCCGAAGCCAGTTCCTAGAACTCAGTGGTGCCAATGTCTGTCAGAGAAATGTAGGAATTTTAGAGAGGAGCTGAGATGGGCTGAAGAAAACCTATTCCAAGAAGTTAATCTGAAAATAAAATATCCTGGTTAGCTTGTCATTGAGGAGACAAAGGGTTGTCTATTAAATCATTTCACTGATTAGAAAAGCAAAGCACAAACTTGGATAATAAAACAAAGGAAAGTGATCAGATGTTATTTACAAATACATTTTGGAAGTTCTGTCCCACAGTGTCCCATTGAACTGTTCAGGTGTCAGGTGGGTTGGTATAAAGTCTTTTCTGTCTCTTGTGACCAGACTCACTGCAGAGGCTCAGCATAGTCCTGGAAGTATGGAAAACATGAGCAGGTTATCCTTCTGGGAATTTCCTTTGAGAGGCTCAAACAATTGTTTGGAATCGGGGGAAGAAGGCTCTCTTCCAGCAGGAATTAAGACAGACAGAAGCTTACAACTGTCAGGGGAGCCCACAAACGAGAGCTTCTCAAATGTAAAATGCACAGGAGTCATTTTGGAAATTTATTAAAATGGATAATCCCATCTGTAATAAAGAGGCTGACACCATTTTAAGTGTTGGACCACTGACAATTTTTGGGTCCCCCATCTCCTTCCCTGTCTGACCCATATCTGTGTAACCAAGATTAGAGGGTCCACATGTAGGACTTTTCCTTTGGTACCAGAGGGCAGTTCAAACTTTGCAAACTCCCAGCCTGTTCTCCAAACTCTTCTCCAGGTGATGCCACAGCCACAAGAGTCCTATCTACCCTCTCTTCTTGGCTCTTATTTCCTTCAGGAGCAAACCTGAGCTCTTCTCCTTGAGCAATCCTTCTGCTATTTAGTATGTAAATAATACACTTTATTTCATATCCATTGGTGTCAATGTGACCTTCATCCCAACATCCATAAATTCCTAGACTCCAGATGGTCCAACAATCAGCAGGGGATGCTAAACACCTGTTGGGTATTGAATCATATACCCCACAAAAGACATTTCAATTTATTATGCAATCCTGTAAGTGTGAACCCATTTGTAAGTAGGACCTTTAGAAGATGTTATTACCAGTTAAGGTGTGAACAAATTGAACCAGTGTGAATCTTAATCTGTATGACTGAAGGCCTAAAGAGAGGAAATTTGGATGCAGTCAGTCAGTAGAAGCCAGAATTCAGAAGAAGCTAATGAGTAGGGAGAGAAATCATCATATGACAGAAGACTGCCATCACCAGACTACTACCAACTCTGGGAGAAAGCATGGACTTGCCAACATCTTGATTTTGGACTTCTAATATTCAAAATTGTGAGACAATAAATGCCTGCTGTTCAAGTAGCCCCATTGTTTGAGACAATAAATGCCATATTGGTATTTGTCATAGCAGCTTTGGCAAACTAAGACAATGACCAAATAAAACACTGGCCCAGGTGCCAGAGATCCTGATTCAGTAAATGAAAGGGTGGGGGACTGGGCCTAGGACAACTAACCCACAGTTTGTTTATTTATTTATTTATTTATTTATTTATTTATTTATTTTATTTATTTATTTATTTTATTGTGGGTAAAAACAACCCACAGTTTAAACAAGCATCTCAGGCTAGTCTGTTACAAGCAATTCACAAACCAGTTAAACCCTCCTCATTCTGCTTTTTAATCTCCAACACAAAATGGGATTACTTCCCTCACCCTTCCTCATAACTATGGTAGATTGTATGGTGCCATTTTATGATAGCCATTTTCTTCCTTATTAATCAATCCTCTTGTATTCTTTTCTACCAGATTTCCCCAAATAAGGTAAGGTTGGTAGAGGAGCTGATGGGAAAGAATGGCAATGTGCCTTGCTCTGGGCTCAGTTCCCTAAAGGCCTAGCACTGTTTTCCTTGAGATGCCTCTTTATGGACTTCTCTCTAGATTAGCCTATATAAGAACATAATTATCTGAGGTTTAACAAACAAGTCAAGTGATTTTAGAAGTCTGATAGATCAAAATAATTTTACAATCCAGTAGAAATAATTTACAATTCAGTAGAAATACAGCAGAATATCTTGGCTGGACTTAAGACTAAGCATTCTCAATGAACTCTGAGATGGTGTTTCCCTGACCACCACCACAAAAACTGGAATGGTGCAGGATAGCCTTTTTACATGAGCTGATTTCCAGGTGTGGGAGTGAAGGTAGAAAAGTTCACAAGATAGAGATAGTGGGGCCAGGTTCTTAGGAAAGGAAGCAATAGCGGGATTAGGCAGCAGAGTATGATGTCTTTTCCTTAGCCCTAAATCTGAGCCCTGGTGAAAGAGACAGCATTATCTCTCTTTCTGTGAAGACTACACCATGGCTCTGGAAGAGTGAAGGCCTGAAGGGAATACAAGTTTTTAGCACCCCACGAATTTTCAGCTTTGGAAGCATAGGAATACAGTAGGCAGAACACATTCTTTGAGTGACAGTAGAGGATACCAAATATCTTCAGATGACTCTGGCCAAACTCAAAGTACATGAAAAGAATTGTTCCTGAACATATAGGAGACTAAAGGCTGAGATCTACTGACCACAATGAGAGCTCCAAACTAGTGACATAAACACCGAAATAGTAACAGAGTATGAATGTTAATGAACCTCATTTGCATATCACCACCAATTATGAGAGTTGCACAATGAAAATAAGACCAGCAAGAACTCTACATAAAGCTCATCTAACTTTAAGAAAGAGCGTTTGTACCTCACTGTTCTCAATCTCTCTGCTTTTGTCAAAAGCTGCCCTGATGCAATTGATAATGCTGAGGAATAGTCTTGGGTGCATGCTAAACACCTATTCCCATCCTGTCTCAAAGTTTTACCTTTGAGATAACAAGAGGATTCATACGTGTACTAACTCACTCTAACTCCCCTGCAGGAATGACTTCATAGAGAGCGACTTTGATATCATGTGCCTCAGTTTCCTGACTGCCATGACAAATACCACACAGTGGGTTGGCTTAAACAACAGGAATTTATTGTCTCATAGTTTTGGAGGCTAGAACGCTTTCTTCCTCTTGGGATCAGTAGCTTTCTAGCTGGCTGGCAGTCCTTGGGTTCCTTGGCTTTCCCATCACATATTCTTGTCCTCTCCTGTCTCTTTCAGTTTCACTTACTTCCTGCTTCTCACTCCTCCCTGTGGCCTTCCCCTATAAGGCCTCCAGTAACAGGATTAAGACTCATGTCTTGACTCAGTTGGCTATACCTTAACTAAAAATATAACAACTTCAAAGATCCTAGTGACAATGGATTCACACTCACAGGAATGGATTAAAATTAAGAACATGTCCCCTTCTCCCCCTCCGGGGTATAAAATTCAACCTACCATAATATATGTTTTTAAAATCAAGAGTTGATGTAGACAATGGCAATATGCCTACCAAAGTACTGATCACTGAACTTTGTGTAAAAACTTTGCAATAAATCCATCTTAGAATTTAGAACAAGATAAGTAAATGTACTGAAAATGTCTGTTTGTCACATCTTTTTTGGTTGCATTTACTCCTCACCAGATGCCCCTAAGGAGATAACTATTATACCCATTTACAGCTCAGGGGAGTAACAATTTTCTTAAGGTACATTGTGAGCAAAGGGCAGAACAAGGATCAGAACCCACATCTATCTGTCCTCATAGCCCACTCTAACTCCCAATGTCTTTCTTGGCAAAACTTAAATTTTTTGTTTATAAATTATACAAAACATATGGGCCTACTGGTTTTCTGTTTTTCTCTGTCTTTGAGGAAATTCTTGACACAAATACCAGAGTTTATTTTATCTAGGTTTCTAATATAATTCTTAATCCTTATTTTATTGGCTAAAGTGTTTTGTAGCTTTTCCCATATATTTCCTAAAATCTTTTCCGAAAGTCAGGGGACAAAAGTAACCAACAATTTGGTAAGCACTAACTCAGGCATATTCTTTTATTAACTTTATTATCCAAACAATGAGACAATGAGAAAGTAGAAACTTTATATAGAATAAAAATGTTACATTATTTAAAGTTGAATTTTTTTGCCCTTATCAACTTTATCCATCTTTACTAAAAATGGTAACATATATGTAACTTAACAGAGGTGTCTGAGAAACCTAGAGAAATAAGCAGAGGTGGAGGCCAGTCATAAGTCATCTCAAAAACCCAGATACCCACAAAAATTTACCAAGGAACACTGCTTGGTGCCCTGGTTTTCAGGCACCTGTACTTCAGTAAGAGAAAGTAGAATGTTCCTTACTGTTAACAATTTCCATTACATCATATTTTGAAATATGTCCTTATACAATACAAAGGACATGCACACTGGCAGTTGTGAAACACCCAGAATTTTGTCAGCAGTTTTGTGAGTTTTGTGCCACAGGAGCATGACTGACTAATGGACAATGCCAGAGGCATGCAGGCTACACACTTGCTCGGTTGAGGAATGAGGTCAGGAACAGTTAAGCTGGCCTGTTAGAGGAGGTGGAGAAACCAGTATCAAATACATAAGAAGCATAATCTAGGAATTTGAACCCAATGAATGGTTGATTATTGATTGCCTCTATAAAAACTGAGTCACCCTGAAAACATGTCCAGAAAGCGTATTGTCTAAAGGGAGTTTGAACCTGAAATGTCACGAAAAGTTTGGCAAGATTCATCTGTGCCTATAAGGATTAGTGGTTCTATACCAACAGAGATTGACATGGCATTTTAGAAACTATACTCATAGGGAGAAGACTTGTGTAAGACACATATAACTTAGGTGTTATCCAAAGGACTATTTCATGAAACTAAGCAGGATAAGGTTTTTTTCATGATTCTTAAATGCAGAAATAGGTCTGTCAGATAGATATAAACATTTATATCTGAAAGCTTTGGGGGGAGCGGATGTGGTTCAAGCAGTTGGGCACCCACCTCCCACATGGGAGGTCCTGGGTTCGGTTCCTGGTGCCTCCAAAAGAAGACAAGCAAGACAGAGAGTTGATGCGAAAGGCTGGTATGGTGAAGCTGACACAGCAGCATGACACAATGAGATGACACAACAAGGAGACACAACAAGCAGGGAACAGATGTGGTTCAAGCAATTAGACACCTCCCTTCCACATGGGAGGTCCTGAGTTTGATTCCTGGTGCCTCCTAAAAGAAGACAAGCAGGCACAGAGAGCACACAATGAACAGGCACAGAGAGCAGAGAGTGAGCACAAACAACGAGGGAGGGGGGAGAA
>JAQZBX010056165.1:0-18254 GCA_029593785.1 Cabassous unicinctus
CCACAGGGACATTAGGAAAATTATGTAATTGGTGTTTTCCATACTTCAGACTATCCATTGGAATGCAGCATGGTAGGTGGCTGTTCCACAAATGCGCAAGGGCAGTTACCTGGTATCTCTGCTGATGAAAATTTAAACTAAAGTTCATTTGCTTCTGGTCCATAGAGAAGCAAAAATGAAATGATTTGCACTGGTATGAATATTCAGTCTGCGATCTCCTGGCCCAACCACCATGGAAATCACTGCCAATTCTAGAAATGATTTAAGAGTGTGATTATCAAAATTCCTCAAATAATGCAAATACAGTGATGAGAATAAAAATCAGTTGGTAAATTTGCTTGCTGTTTTCATATTGTAGCTTTCTGTTTGCAAACCTCTGACCCATTTTATCATCTGTCAATGTGATTCCCCATTTACAGGCAGCAAAGCTAAGGTTCGGAGAGGGGTGATTTGTTCCAGACGAGTGATATAGCAGGGGAAAGCACTGTCATTCCATCTTTTGTAAACACTAAGCAGATTTTTTAAAGAAAAGAAGTGAGAGAGCATAACAGATCTGGGTTCTCCAGGTTAATCTTATCTCATTGGCCTATGCTGAGCCAGTTTTAGGAAGAAGAGGAAACACCAAATGGATAAAAATAACTATGGCAGAGAATCTAAATATACATCCTTCATTGCATGCACAATACACGCATGCACATACATGCACACGCATGCAACTATTCACACACAAACCCATTAAAACAAAAGCAGAGTAGTCAAGATTTATCAGCTAATAAATACAACCTTCCAACTAGACACTGACTTCATTTAAGAAAATAAATGGATGCAAAGCTGTGCATTTATCTCAAGGTCGTGAGAACTGCATTCCAGACATTATATGCTACACTAGATGCCAAGAAGAGGAGGGCAAGGGATGACAGAAGACCTGGCCAAGGCTCAACAGATTCCAATTTTCCCGTGGCAAACTAAAACCTTTAAAGAACTTTGCAGCAGCTTCACTCTTGCCAGAAGCAGGTGAGTGTGCAAGGCCTGGCCTGCTTCTTCGGCTTCTATCACTTCCCTGACTCTCAGAACATTAAGGCTGTAAATGGATGAAAGAAACATTTCCTTGAAGTAGTGTGAATCATTTCGCTGGTGATAGTGTAACTACCAGTAATTTTCAGATCAATTTACATGATATTCCACTTATTTTAAGCTCCTCCACTTACCTGCACTAATGACATGGGCCCATACAATTAAAACTTTTCATCTTCTCAGAGCTCACATTTCCAAGGGTTATATATTGAGACATCTCCCATGGAGTCCAATGCTTAACCATTCTCTCGCCACAGTTAAAAGCTGCTGATTGAGTCTTCACTTCAGAGGGTGCATAAGAAATACATGGAAATGGATGCCGGGTTTTCATGGTGTCCTATTTTCGCCTCCAGTTCTTCCATATAATGAATATTTCTTATGCAACCTTCTGTCCAAGCCCTATGATATAGGAAGGAGAGTAGTGACTAACACTGTTGAATTATAATTAAGGCTACCGAAAACAAATAGCTATGGAAACCCACCAGAAGCAAACATTTATTTTACTGCTTGTAATTGAGATTGTGTTTATTAATTCAGTTATTCATTCGGCAGACACTGAGGATATTTTACTGGGTTCTATGTTAATTCTTGACTATGGGGAGAGAAAGTAAAAATAATATGTTCTCCCTCATGAGGAGATCACATAGAAGATGACATGATCCATGGCCAAGTTGAAGACGGTAGGTATTCAAGAAGAGGCAATGCAGTGTGGCCATAGGATGAAGGTAGCATTATTTATTGAATTCCTACTACTCTGTTCCAAGATTCTCCTTATATTATTTATTCCTCACCAACGAATGAGGTAAAGTAAATATTATCACCATATTTGAGGAAAAAGTAAAATTTTCAAGATTGTGTATATAATAAATGCCAGAAGTGGCATCCAAATGTGAAAATATATTACTCTAACACCATGGCCATTTCTCTTACTTTGTGCTGTCCCCCAATTAAAGTGGCATCTGATTGCTTTTCTCTATCCCCTCTTCCCTAACAAACATACCATATCCTTTCTAGTCATTTGTCAAAGCTTTTCTAGTTAAGTTGATTAAGATTAGAGCTGTGGGGACAGGGTCATAGTGAAGAGAGGTGGAAGAGAATAAAGCCTGAGAAAAGAGGAATAGATCTAAAACTAACCATGAGCTGCCAGTGTTTATTTTCAGTGGGTTCAAGACCATTTATCTCATAATGAAAGAATACTTATCTTTATATTTCTTCTTTCTCACTGTTATCTTTCATTTCATACTTATGCTCCTGTGAGAGTATATCAGCAACCTATTACCACAGTGCTTTTGCATAACGAACCTCTCCAAATTCAGTGGCTTAAAACAATAAGCCATTACTTAGCTCAAATATCTGCAGGTCAGTGATTTAGGCTGGGCTCAGCTGGGTCCTCACACGAGTGAAGTTGGCTGAGGTCAGTGGGTCTAGGATGACCACATCTAGGATGTATGGAATAACTTGGCCCTGTTCCATGTGCCTCATCCTCCAACAGGCAGAACTGACATGTTCTCATGGTTAAGGCAGAGGAAGAAGAGCAGAAGCAGAAATGTCCCCTGCTAGCATCGCAACTACTAAAATCCCATTGGTCAAAGCAAGTCATACAACCACGCCTAATTAAGGGGTGGTGAAAAACAAACAAGCAAACAAAAAACTCTACCTCGTCATAGAAGAGTTACAGTCACATTGCCAAGGGCATGGATACAGAAAGAACTGATCTACCACTAGACATAAACAAGTGAACTTCTGACCAGAAGGGTCAAATCAGGTAAATGTACCAATTTATCTGAGCAAACTTTCCTTTTCTGTGTTCAAACAGAGAAGGTGAAAAAGAAGCTTAATGTGGTACTGTGAATGTTGTCATTCTACTGAGCAATCCCTCCTTGATACTCCCTACCAAAGTTTTTATTTAGTATCATGGAACCATCATTCTCTCTCTCACCCAGGCAGTTAAACCAAAGATTTAGGAACTATATTAGTTTCCTAGAGCTGCAGTAACAAATATGCACAAACTAGGCAGCTTAGAACAACAGAAATGTATTCTCAAAGTTATGGATCCTAGAAATCCAAAAGCAAGGTGTTGGCAGGGTTGGTTCCTTCCATACCTTTCTCCTAGCTTCTGGTGGCTGCCAGCAATACTGGAGCTCCTTGTCTTGTAGATGCCTCATGCCCAATATCTGCCTGTCTTCACATTGTGCTCCTTTTGCGTGTCTTTTTCCCTTCTCGTCTCTTCTAAGGTCACTTGTAATTGGATTAGGGTTGCTCTTCATCCAGGATGACCTTATCTTAAGATCCTTAACTCGACTGCATCTGCAAAGACTCTTTTTCCAAATAATGTCACAGTCACAGGTTTGGATGAACATGTGATTGGAGGGACCAACATTCAACCCAGTATAATAACCAAACCTTTGAGATTCTTCAGTTACAATGTCTCTCACACAGTAATATAATTCTAAACAAATAATCACTACAATTTATTACATCATTACTGTAAGCCAACTTTGACATTAAATTATATTTTCTTACTTAGTGGGATATTCATTATTATCCCAATTTCGTAGGTGAAGAAATTGAGACCTAAAGCTAGATTTGAACTCAAGTCTCTCTAATTCAACATGTTCTTAATCTTAATCCCATTCCTGTTGGTGTGAACCCATTGAAAATAGGACCTTTTGAAGATGTTATTTTTTGTAAAAGGTGTGGCCAACTATATCATGATGGGTCTTAATCCTATACCAAGGACCATATAGAGAAAACAAAACAAAAACATGGGGAAGAGCAGGAAGTCAGCAGTCAACAGAACCCAGAAGAGAAAGAGAGGACATTGCCACATGTCATGAGGCAGGAATACAAGCCAAGCAAGCCCAAGCATTGCTGGCAGCAAGCACGAGACTATTACAGACTTTGGGGATAAAGCATCACCTTGCAGGTGCCTCCAGTTTGTACTTCTCTAGCCTTAAAACTGTGATCCAATAACTTCCTGTTGTTTAAGCCAACCCATTGTATGATGTTCGTCATAGCAGCCCAGAAACTAAGATGCCATCCTTCAAAGCTGGACACAGGGCATATTCTGATTCAGTTTTATAACATACAAAATCACTGTGAATCTTGGCTGGAAGCACTCACTGAATATAGATAAAGTAGCCCAGATCAAGAATGTGCCACTCCTTAGGTGGAATATTGTCATTCATCCACAGTGTTAATAATAATAATAATAATAATAATAATTTTAAAGAAAACAGATAAAAGAGAGACAAAAGAAAAGTTCCAATGACTTATCTCTGCATAAGTAGTTGGATTTGATAATGCAGAGTTTTATTCTTCTTTTAAGTGCCTTTTTTTTTCAAACATATATGGCCCAGCAGTCTGTCACCCTCTTCTAAAATGAGTCGACAGGAAAGAGAAGAGTCAAAGGATCTCTCTAATGGGGTACCAAATTAGCACATGGAAAAAACAAACATGTCCTGCTCATTATGAATTGTTAATAGCCTGTTTACTGCTGAAGCTGTCACAGAAAACAAGAGAGTCTGGTAAGTCAATAATTTATTTCAGACTGTAGAATTAATTAGGAAGACAGTTAAATAATGTGGGAAAGCAAAAAATATGTTTGGATGTTTTGTTTGTATAACTCAGTAGTGGATTATGTTGTGTTTGGATATTGCATTAGAAGAAAAAGAAAAGTTACAAGGTGAAAGGTAATAAACTTTCTAGATATTTCTGCATTATTAGATTTTTATCAAGTCCCCTTTCTGTCAACCCCTTCAAAAAATCTAAGTCAAACAGTAGGCTACAGTAAGCTGCACTAATCTTTAAGAATGTTTAAGTGATTTTATATTTCATGTAAGAGCTGGTGGGCAAATACACAGTGGCCTGGCTTTATTCTTGCTTCATTTTGAAGTTAATGAATAAGTGATCTTTCACTTTTTGCATCTACCACTTGAATATAAACAATGAAAAGTGATAGTACAAATATATTTTAGAGTAACTGTCTTTATAGACTTCAAATCACTAGATAGACCTTAAAGAAAATAAGATTTAAACAGAAATAAAAATCCACGAAATAGCATTTTCCATGCTGGAATTATAGCTGTCATATCTGTTTCAATAGCTATTTCCATGCCTTTATCTCACCAATATTAATAAAGAAAGTGTTTGCTGATCTGGTTATAGGAAATAATTCTTTATAATAGGCAGGGCTGCGTAGATTGGACTTGGTTATGCTCTATGCTGATGACAATAGAACTCAATTAGGCATGGCTGATGGTTCTTCCCACGTTGGGTCTATGGCTAAACTTGCTCCTCTGTTTTTTACATTCTCTACTAGGAAAAATCATCATTATGAAAACACTCATCAAAAACTTTAATATATATATATAGTACCTGGAAAGGAAAGTTAAAAACTTTGGTTACATTTTGGACACATTTTTTTCCTTTTGTAAAATCACGACACAGCAATCTCTAGGCACAAGAAACAGAATCTCAAAAAACTGCATTCCTATTCTAGAAATCACAACAAGATTCCTTACAAGATTCCTCTTCACTGCTAAAAGGTCTTCACCCTGGCTTCTCACTATTCTTTTTCCACTTGCTCTTATGGAGGAGAAACCAGAAAAAGAAGACAGCCCTAAAAAGTGCCTTTTGCTAAGGCATAATTTGGATAGTTTTACAGATTTAAAAAACAAAAAACAAAATCACTATCATCATCATTACTTTCTTGGAAGGAAAATCTTAGGATTTCCTGATACTGCCTGTCTGTAACTTTGGATTCCTTCATCAGTCACCACCACATCCAAGATCAGGTCTCCAGGCTATGGCGTAAGCACTCACAAGAGGAAGTCAGGGTTTGAGAACTAGATGGACAGTGAGAAGTGGTCAAGTTGCCAAAAGAGAGTTTCCATTATTCAGGCTGGTCTGGTGCTTGAAATACATGATATGGAATGAGGCTGGCAGGGAGGGGAGCTGGGGCACAAGAGCAAGACAGGAGCCAGGAATGCTGAACAGCCTCAGGTTCAGTCTCCCTCGTGAGCAGGGTGGGCTTGGCATCTGGGAAGCAGAGGACTGAACCTACCACTGGTAGGAATCCAGAAACCCCAGTGGTGAGGAGGAGGGAGGATGGAGAGCTTGGTAACTCATAAGGTTGGAGAGGGTCCCTGGCCCAACCAGAAATTTTAACATAGACTTTAAGGCCAGTTCCTCTTCTTTATTGCATCAAACAACGGTTTGTTTTTTTGTTTTGTTTTGTTTTTTATTTTTATTTTTAGAAATGTAATTACAGTTGTAAATCCCCATCATTTGGTTGGCAGAGAGAGCATTGTGTGTTCATAAATTACTGCCTGGATTGGTCCCATTACTAACTACACAAGTTGGGGAAACAAATATTTGCTGGAAAGAAATCAAAATGAGAGAAAGAGACAATCAGGAGCTATTTTCTGAGTTTTGTTCTTTCTTTGTCAGGCTTCCGTGGGGGAACAGGATAGAGATGGGAAGATTCCACAAGGCCAGCTGGCTGGTAAAGGCTTCCTCTAAGCACTGGAATCATCAGGGCACTCGAGAGGGATCAGATCATCTGGAAGCCAATCAACAAAGCTGCATGATTTAGAATTCCACTTGCATGAAGTTACTAGACCGGATGATCTCTCAAATTCCCTTTACTTCTCTACTTTCAGAGCCACCCAGTTGTCTGGTCTGGAATCCAGCATGTCCTCAGGCCCGGCCCTTATCTGTAGAAGCCATTTGGATAAAAGCAGAACTTGGCGCTTGGCTGTCTAAACCAGCAGACGGGTGCTGGCCCGCTGCTGAAGTTAGCCTCAGCCCTTTTCTCTTTAGTCCTGGGAAAATCGAATCATTATTGCAGATTATTTCCTTTCTTATTTTTGTATTAAGAAGATCTTTCTTTTATTAATAGTCTGATAAACTATAGTAAGGGCTTATTGTCATTTTTTCAAAAGTCAATATTTAACAAGTACAAAATGGCACCACTATTTCCAGCTCCCTACTTTTCTTTCTCTTTTCTCTACCTCCTTCCCTCCCTCCCTCTTTCTTCCTTTCTCTTTTTCTCTTTCTCTCTTTTTCTCTTTCCTCCCTCCTTCCCTCTCTCCCTTCCCTCCTTCCTTCTTTTATTTCTTTCAATGCATTTGATCTGTGAAATCTCAAAGACTAGGATCCACTCTCCAGCAAGATTTCTCTAGTTACTCAGACTCATTGCCATTTACTCACTTACACACAAATATTTACTGAGCATGTACTCTGTACTAGGCACTGTTTTAGATACTTGCTGTATGTCTGTTACCAAAACATCAGATAAACCTCTCTGTTTTCTTGGAGCTTATCTTTTCATTGGGAGGAGACATAATAAATAGAAAATATAATAAATAAGCACTTAGGTTGTATACTATAGGTACATGGGTCTTGAACAAGAGGTTATAGTACCTGAATTCAATTCATTTTGAAACACATTTGTTGAGCATCTTCCCATGCCAGACCCTGCAGTCTAGGCTTGATTGACCTAGAGATGAGTAAAGTAAAGCTCCGTTCGAGGTAGTGGTACACCCCAGTTGTTACAACTGTACATGCACATTTATTGTGTGGTCTGTGCCCTTCTGCATCCACTGCTCCTTTTTTTTTTCCTGACTGGGAAGCTTAGCCCTGAGTTTCGTCCTCTTAACCCACAATTCAAGTATCTGGCTTATCAAAGACATTGTGCAACAGCATGGACATTGAGAAGGGATGTACCTGACAGTGTAAATTTGGGGCACTATCATACTCTGCTCAGTCCAAGAACGTGAGCATTTCAAAGCTTCATTTTGCTTTCAGGGACAATAAACGGTTCTCTGTATATGCCTAGTAAGAACCCAGTTCAAAGCCTAAAATGAAGAATGTATAAAAAATAAATGAGCTCTCCTTGAATCAGGTTCTGTTACAGAGTCAAGTTTTAGTAGGTACATAAATGGTTATGTTTTCCCCCAAAATTGCTGCACAGGTGGGGGATCACAGAGAGATGATGCAAATGAGCTGGCAGTTTAGAACAAATTAAAAAACAGTGTCAGATATTAACATGCAAAATGCCAATACTGCATATGTATGACAATGAATGGAATATTGAATAGGATTTTTATTTTTATTTGACTGCCAGCTTATGGCAGTGGGCATTTCACAAGCTGGGAGAGGGGAGGAGAAAATGAGGAAATGCTATTCCAATTGTTGAGCCCATAAGACCCATCAGGTTCCTGCTTCTGTTGAAAGCAGAGCATAGGTTAGCAAGAGCTGTGGCACAAATGAAGGAGACCTGAACAAATGATACTGGGAGAGAGCCAAAATTTGCATGCAAGGGGTGCTTTGGGGAATAAAACCTTCTGGCAGTTTGGTTATGTTTATCCCAAAATGTTTGTGGGGGGAACATAGAGTGCATTTGCATTTTGTAAGCAAATGATGATAATAATAGGCTTCTGAGAGAGATAAATCAGAGGAGATTCAATAAAAACAGAAAATTGTGAATATGCATGCTCTGACCCTCTCCCACCCTCAGAAGCAGGGGCTTTCGGATGACAGGGTGGGTGGAGAAGCGGGTAAGCATTTGCATTTTCTAGTTCTGTATTGGGAATGGTTAGGGCCCCTTGATACAGTCCCTTACCAGGTTGGGTTTCTGGTTGGGGAGCACAGCAGGGCGCCGTGAACACCGCCTTGCCCTGTGCTCTCCTTGCTTCGCCATCACTCGCCCTGCCAGAATGCAGCTTGCACTTGATGACTAGACTGTAAACCCACTGCTTCGAAGCTCCTTCCTATTTAAGAGACAGGGTTGACTAGTCAATAAACTTCAGCTCGCGCTCAGACATGATGTGGACATAGTAATTGTTCCATATTGATTTGAGTAAATAAACCCCTCATTATACCAGGCAATCTGATGATCTAATTGGATTGAAGAGACATATAGACAACTATACAACATTTTTTGACATAGATAAAGTCCGATTCTCTGACTTAACAGTTGGGGAAAGTTTACCAAACCTTATTTGGTTCCTTGAGACCTTAATTCCACAAATATTTATTAAATGTGCAGGCACTACCCACCCAGGTGGACAATCTCCCTTTTCTTCTTCTAAGTTAGTTGTAATTATTTATTCATAGGTGCTTGAAGAGTCCATCTCCCAAAACAAATCAATCAGAATTATATATTGTTCTTTTATCTTCTGTCGTTTATTCACAAATAATTCCTCCCCACCCCCACATTTCAGGTTACAAGACATATTGTGATTCTATCAGATAACCATTTTACATGAGTCTGGGGACTTGCCACTGAGGTCGGTATATAAAATAAGTTCCCCTAGGCAGAAATGGAAGGACGTCACAGATGCGTCAACCCTCTAACTTTCCTCTTTAAAAATGTTTTCAAAATAAATTTTTGTATTTCTTTTCAAAGTTTTGTATTTCTTTTCAAAGTGATATATAAATACAGTTTCAAATGTAAAATAACAATAAACATGACCTTAGGAGAAAACCAACAATCCATTGCCCCTACTGCTATGCATTATGAGTCCTGTACCCCAGAGAGAACCACAATGATCTGTTTCTGCTTTTTTGTTCTTTCTGGTGCTTGCCGACATGTTACTCAATAATATTTCTAGATTGCTCTTTTTATCCATCTGTATTAGTCAGGGTTCTCTAGGGAAATAGAACAAACAGGAAATATCTGTAAATATAAGAGCTTTTATTAAATTCTCTCACGTGACCGTGGGGATGCACAAGTCCAAATTCCGCAGGGCAGGTTGCAAACCAGGGGCTCCGATGAAGGTCCTTGAGGAGTACCCAGGAGACGCTGGCTGTCTAACTTATAGCTCTCTCTCAATACTGAAATCATTTCCCCTTTTAGGGCCTTCAACTGATTGGATGAGACATCACTCATTGCTGATGGCCGTTTCCTCAGTTGATTATAGATGTAACCAGCCATCTATACATTCAACTCACTGATGATTAAAGTCCATGAAATGCCCTTGTATTACAATTAGCCCAGTGCGTGCTTGACCAAACAACTGGGCACCATTAACTGGCCAAGTTGACATATTAGCTTAACCATCACACCATCCATTCATCCATTTATCCTAGGAATATGTGCTTATTGTGTGCCAGTACTTTTCTATGAACATAAATTAAGAAGTATTTTAAAATCACATCTATTTGACCTATTCCTGAAAATGTGTTGCAACCTCTTTATTGATAAACTTCTTCTCATTCTCTTTGTTATTACAGATTTATACCTGTTGTAGACCAATATAATTTTAAGGGGCTCTGAGGAAAGAGAGAAGACAAGCATTGTTGACAGTCTACCATCTCCAACAGAACTGTCCTGATCTTTTCTTTATGGAAACTCTTTGGATGCAGAAGAACCTGGAAAGAAATGAGATCCCTCTACCATGGTAAAGTTGCTTCGGCCACATTAGAGGAAACATTGAGAAGCAGAAAAGCACTGCTTGGGAGTTAGGTCCCATCCATTGTCATGTTGATAACCACAGCATTCACAGTACTTGGCAAATAGAATAAACTGACATCATTATTTATTACCACATTTAATTTGGCTAACATTTCTTTAGTTCATTCTATTTGCCAAGCACTGTGGATGGTGTACTGACTTTCTCATTCAAGATATGTATTAATGTACACCATTTCGCACTTGAAAGAACTAAGGCCTAGAGAAGTAGGATAATTTTCCCAAGGTTTCATGACAGAACTGGAATTCAAATCCAAGTCTGTGTCTAGAACCCATGCTTATCTCATGCTTCCCTTTCAGTTAAAGTGGAATCAATAAGCATTAGTTGAAGTTCTCCTCTTTTCCACTCTTGGCCTCACCTCTGATTCTAGCCATGTCTGGGAGGAGAGTTCCCAGTAGACTCCAATTCCTGATTCACTTCATGCTAACAGCTTCTCCCCTCAAACATGTGCCCATGTACTCTCTAACACTGTGGATACCAGCAGGAGTCAGCTCTGTCTTTGCTCATGTGTAGCTGGGAAGTGTGTGAGAGTTAACCTGCAAGAGGTCAATCTCAATAGCTGGAAGCCAGAAGCTGGTGGACCTGCCTCTCCTGCTTTGGGTAGATAATTCTGAGAAACAGTCTTTAGGCTTCTCAGAAGGTCCCAAGGGATCAGGCCCCCACTGTCTACAGCAGCAACTCCTAAAACACATTCTTATATTGGATTTTCCTCCTTCCCAACTCACTCTCCTAGCCTCTTCTTCCTGCTCCCTAACATCACTTACCAAAGAAACCACTTACACAAATGCCCTTGGCCCTAGGACTGCTTTCAAGGAAACCCTAGTTAAGACTGATGATAAGGAGTAACCCAATATACTGTGATAAGTGCTCAGATAGGAGATGATGTGGAAACATAGAGTGAGCTGTATTTAGCCAAACAAAGATACATGGAGTCAGAGAAGCCTTCTGGAGAAGATGACACCTGGGTGATAAGTACAATTTTGCAAAGAAGTAGGGCTTTACATAGAAAGAAGATCATGAACAAAACAGAGCAAACTGTGAAACATGAGTACTCTTTCATTCACTTATTATTTCAATGATTATTTATTGAGTGGCAGACATGCTAGGGCTGCGGCATTTAAACAAACGATGGCCCTGCCCTTATGAGGCTTATGGGAAAAGACCAACAGACTGATGAACAAGAATCCCTTATAGGCATACAGGAGCATGTGAGATTTGCTCAGGAAATAGTTAGGAGGTGGTGAGTGGGTGGGGATAGAGCACAAGGAAAGTAGGCCAAGGCTGAATAGGGCTCTGTAGGACAGGCAAGGACTTTGTCCATGCTGAGGGCTATATGTGAACATTATGCCACCTTTTCTGAGATTCAGTTCCCTCAAGATGAGGAAATTAGAAATTCACAAGGTCCTTTAAAATTCTAACACCCCACAGGTCCTACATTCAAACCCATTGGTAACTCGGACTTAATCCCCATGATAGCCCTGCTTTATAATTCTTTTTTAAGCTTGAATTTTTTTGTGGGAAGAAGACCTCTCAGTCCAGTAAAGTATGTGAGAGTAGTGTATTGTCCTTCAAACTGTAAATAATAAATATAAGAGAAGTTAAACTACAACTGACTCTGGCATAGTTGGAAGCCCATATGGGAATTTAAATCATGATGCCCTCACATGGGGAGGACCCGGGCTTGTCCACTATTGCTCAGAGTAGAAGCTCAAACTTCCCTCTCCTTTTAGATTTCTAGTCACGAGGTGTTGGAGGACAGAGAGCATAGTTTTTGGGCTCCCCCTAAGCCCTGGGTTTACAGATGCACCTACCACACAGAGCTCAGAACCCACCTCTGCCAACCTGCTTGTCCGAGACTGCCGAGGCCAGCAGCAGGCAGTTTTGTGAGTAAGCGGATCTTCAGCTGCGATTGTTTCCGATAGGCATTGAAATGCTGACTGTCTCCATTAAATCATGAGAGCAAAGCGCGAGGTTCATTTCCTTCCAAGTTAGAAAGGGCAGCTGGACAGAATGTCAGCTTGGCAAAATGGGAATGAGACAAATTTTTTAATAACATCTGGGCTTGCCTCCTTGTTCTTCACTTTCTGCCTATACAACCTTGAGTATGTTACAACCTCTTTGATACTGGGTCCATCAGCTATTATGCCTTAGATAATTATATTCACTTTATCTAGCCATTAAAAGTATCACAATAAATGCACATAAAAATGCATAAATGTCTAGCATTTAGTAGGCCCTAGGCAAGTAGTAGCTTCTGCTATTATTGTCATCGATAATGAAAATAATTGCCATTATTACTTGTATCTTCCCATAGGAAAAGAAGATATTCCAGACCCCAAGAAAGGTGTCTTCTTTGAGCTCTGCCTACCTATGATGGCACACCACATAAGAATCTAGGGTTCTACCATGGATGTATATTCTTTTTCCTTTGGCTTGAAGTTTTAAGCTGCTTACAACATGTGGAATTCAAAGCTGCAGGCACACGGCTGTCAGGACTGTCAGAAAGATTAACAACAGGTATTTGAAAAGAAAACAGTAGGCAGTTAAGAAGCTGTTCTTGGACTATGATTTATGAACGTTCTCATGACAAGACCATGGTTTTGATGAGAAAACAGTACACATTTCATGAAACTCAACTACATGGGTGTTTCAATAAACAAGTGGTTTTGACCAGTAGGTGCTATTCATAGACCTAAAGAATCCTTGAGAATAAACAGTCAAAGGGAAATACCAGAGTGATATAGAAGCAGCCCCAAGGTCCATTCTATCTGAATAAACTTTCTGTGTCCCCTATTTTATATGTCATCTGAACCACAGGTGACCCTTCATTTATATTTTATGGAGGTATCAATTTATCAGCCTCAAGTCATGCTTAGTAGAAAGTACCCAGTTAGTTTATTAAGTGTGGCTATAAAATAATTGATATATTAAAGATAAAAAAGTCTCATAAAACTGTATTTAATATATGAAGACACAAGGAAAAGAAAGAGTTTAGAGTTATAGTTCACCTCTATGATCCTAAGAATTATTCAGTCATTAAAAAGGCTTAGTCCCATAGGATTCTAGCCTGAATAGATTTAATATGACAATGAACTAATGCCTCAAGGAAATAATATATACACATGCGTATCTAATTTGTAAGTATTTGATTTTGGTGGCAACAAATACTGCACTCTTTCACTTTCAAATGTATTTGATTTGAGCTCCTTTCTTTTCTGAGAGCCTATTGTGCGATAAGCCAACTTGAACCAATTTGGGGACTGGGTGTCACGGCTAGGAGTTTATCCATCACTCTTCACCACCACATGGCACTCAACATCCCTCAAGGACTACCTCACTCCAGACTATGGTTTCAAGTGTCCTCTGGTTCAGCCATATTATTCAACTCCTTCCTTCCACTCCAGGGGAAGCAGTTAGAGCCTAAACCAGGTGCACCCACTGGAATAACTTGATTGAGAAGATTATATCTAAACAAGGATCAGCTATTAAGTTTCATCAAGCCACATTTTTCCTCTATTTCATAGAAACAGCAGGTGAGTTAGACTGGTTGCTCGCTAAAGCAAAACATATTAAGAAGGCTTAAACTTCAAGCAAGCATGGATATAGAAGGGTCTTTGGTGATAAAAATCTAACCCTCAGGACATTTCTACAGCTATAATCTAGATGATTGAAATGGACATTTATATTTTAGGTTTAACACAGAGGATTTTGTGCCTCAAGGGGTACTTTTGAATCCCCGAGACAGTACCCAACACTACTGAAAAATGTCTCTACACGTTATGTTGCTACATGGAATCCAAGCGAAATATTTAGAACATACGTCTTCAGCAATGAGTTCTTGGCTGCTACAAATATATCAAAATGACTGCACTTGGGCAAAATGGGAGAAAGGAAGGGAAGTGACAGTTTTAAGAAGATTAAAAAACCAGCCAACTTTTAGGAAGATTAAAAAAGAGAGAGCCAGGAGAATCATTTATAAAAAGAAGGATGTAAATTCTTTACAACCTGATTGGCTTTCCTGGAATTTGCTTACTGTAATGAAACTGCCATTCCTCAAAGACTGAAAGTCCTTTTTTAATGTGAATAAAGCAGTACCTGGGGTTGTCATATTGTTGATCTTTGGCTTCAGGAGATATCTTTGAAGACCTAAATAGGTTACAAACATGTGAAAATGAGGTTAGCAATCCCTTGTGCAGGGCTTTTCAGGGTGGCTGATTTCTGAATGCTGGGATGGTTAACACTTCCCAGAGCAATCCCTTTCTTTGTTCTACATATCACAACTTTTCTGATTCCCTTGCAACAACTAAGTTATCATTAAAGACTCATTCTCATCAGATGACCTTTTCTGCAGTGAAAAATTAAAGCTGTCTTGGGATTTTTATTGATTTTCTTCTTGGTGGAGTTACTGACAAAATTTGCATATTTTCTTAAGTTTTCTTTTAACTTTTCTGTGAAATAAAGTAACAAGTCTGATTTATATCTATATATATAAACAATCAGTCCAAGGAATTAAAGAGTAAACATAAGCTCAAGATGGGTACTTGAGCTTTATTAACCAAAGTTTGATTGCTAGAAACCTCTAATGGTGAACTGATGATGATAAACAATTATTAGCTCAATAAAGGCAGAGGTAGCAAGTAGGACTAAAAAGAGAATGATCTTGAATCACAGGGGACAAGGCCACTCAAAATTCCTAAGCATTTCCTCAACAGTGCAATGTAAATAATATGTATTTCATATTATAGTTTTTCTGTCCAAGAGAAAGTATTGCACAAGTTGAAGGTATATAGAAAAGGTGTATAGAGCCAAACAAATTTTTCTATGGTCAGTACATGTACTATCAGTAGCTAATTAATTTGTTAAAAGTATTTGTTAGATCATAGATTTTATTACAATCTTTAGGGTCAGTCACAGATAGTAAGCTGTTTAATATTGGTTACCGAAGTTAAAATGCATGTCATTGCCCATCAAAGGAACATCCACTACTGAAAACCCTTCTATTATAAGGTGTGTGGTCTGCTCATAATAGATGTTGCAGCCCAATTGGTTAGATGATTCAGTACTACCAAAAATTCACTTACAGATTTGGTGTTTGAGTATACTAGGTAAACAAGATTATAAGTGTCTCAAGGACAGGGATATTTGAATAGATTTTTTAAATTGTTATTATCTAATGAATAGTTTGAATTAGAATTTATTCTAATGAAAAAATGTTTGCTGATTGTGAGAGTAAAATACAGGAAAATGGAGTCAAATCGCCCCGTAGGTTTTGTTGGACCTCACTTTTCTAGATCTTTGGAGCCACAGCAGACTGCAGTAAACTAATTCAATATTACTCAAGATGGGAACCTGAGCTGGGTATCCCACATTGAGCCCATCCTTCCTTTGATTTGGATTACCTTGTGGGCCACGCTGAAGAAGATTTCTGTTTGGTACAAGGTTCTAGCCAGTCGCCTTAGAGGTGGATCTATCTTCCCCAACCCTACATATATATATTTACATTCCCATTCCAGCAATCCCTGGTTCATTCCACTATAGGTTAATTGATCATGGACATTATTTTCCCAGCCACGCTAATGTCTGAACAAGAACATAACTAGTTCTATGGTGCAGAAAAAAATTGGCTGAGTAAACTTGCTTTAAAAGGCAGTTGGGGGGAAGCGGATGTGGCTCAGGTGACTGAGCTCCTGCCTACCACATGGGAGGTACCTGGTTTGTTTCCAGGTGCCTCCTAAAGAAGACAGCAAGCTGGTGTGATGGACAGGAGCAGCAAGCTGACACAACAAGATGACACAAGGGACATAAAAAGAAAATCATAATGATACAACAAAGCAGAGAGCAGAGGTTCCCACTGTCTCCTAAAGAAAATGAGCAAGACAGCGAGCTGATGCAACAGGCAGGTGTGGCAAGCTGATGCAACAAGATGACACAACAAAAGACACAAGAAGAAAAAAACATAATGAAAGACACAGCAAAGCAGAGAACGGAGGTGGCTCAAGCGATTAGGTGCCTCCCTCCCACATTGGAGGTCCTGGGTTCAGTTCCTGGTGCCTCCTAAAGGTACAGAACACAGCAAGTGCAAACAACAAGGGGGTGGGGAGAAATAAATAAATGATAAATCTTTTTTTTAAAAAAGGCAGTTGGGGCAGCATCTGTAGCCCCTCACTTTCTTGGGCTCCTTGGAACTATGTTTCTTATCATAAAAGACTCTCCTGAAGCTGAAAAAAAAAAAAAATCAGTTGGTACTTAGTATGCACTGAGATTAGGATCTATTCAGTAGATTGTGTCAATAAGCATATCAGAGATCAAAAACTTAGAAGTCACCTACTAAGACATTTCATTAGGCCCTGTATGCTCAAAGAGACTGTACTTGAAGGTGTTTAACCCTGTCATTGGAGAGATATGATCTATACAGATGGCATTTCCTGACCATAGGTGATACCAAAGAAAAGCAGTAGACATGATGTAGGACTCAGCTCATCAGAAAGGACTTTGAGGTAGAAATGGGATTTCAGCTGCCCCTTAAAGGTGCTTTTGATCAGAAGAGGAATGGAAAAACTCATTCTAGAAAAGAAAATAATAAGCAAAGACAAAAAAGTAAGAAAGTACAAGATGCATTTATAAGATGATCGGAATAAGGAAGGCTAGGAAATTATAGTGGAAGTTAAGGCTGAAAAGTAGTAGCATTTAAATTCATGTCCTTTTGACTTGACGGCATCCAAGGACCATTCAGGAATACAAATCACAGAAACAGGCCAAAACAGGGTATGGCAATCTGTAAGGAACTGGACAAGGCATTTTCTAATTAATAGTGTTGAATTCATTATTTTATGTGCTGAATTGACCACCTGAAAATTAGGTCAGCCACCATTTTGCAACCTGTAATAAAGAAAAAGCAAAGTAACAATGAGCACAGTTTGGTATAAATCAAGTACATATGTTCAGTAAAGTTAGAGCTAATGTGTATATATTTACACATATAAACTCAAGGTCTGTAATCAGAAAGAGAATGACAAGTTAATTTCTCAAAGCTAAAGTTACTGTTTTATATAGGTGTTCTCAGTACCCCCAGAATCTTAGTATGGCAAGTAAAATGATTCTCAAACTTTAGCAACCATCATAGTCATCGGAATGGAGCGGGGAGTGGGATGGGAATTGTTAAAACATACACTGCTTGACCCCACACTCAGAGTTTCTGATTCAGCAGGACTAGGGTGAGGCTTGAGAACCGGCATTTATAACAAGCCTCCCAGCTGACGCTAACCCTATGCTGATGCTTCTGGCCCAGGAGCCACTCTTTGAGAACCAATACTTCAGAGGAAGCCACATCATTTAGGTACTATTGTTAGTATAATTTGCCTTGTAAAGGAGCAACAGCAAATAACACTTCTCACACCGAAGTGTTCTTTGGGTGATTTATAGATATTGTCCTTTTTTTTTAGTTGAGATACAACAGGGGTTAAACCTATTTATGTATGAGGATTGAAAATAGATACTAAGGAGAACATTGAACTTGGCAAGTGGAAGTAGAAACATCCTCTCTTCCAATACACACTGCTATTAAGTCCTTCTAATTTCACAACATAAAAATCTTACTTCCAGCTTGGCTGCTCTTAAAACATATTGTTTAGATTTACTTAACAACGTAGAATAACTACATTCTAGGTGTCTTCCAGATAGTGTAATCTTTTTTTGAAATAT
>JAQZBX010056166.1:0-18248 GCA_029593785.1 Cabassous unicinctus
AGCCTGGGGGCGTGGGGGGTAGAGTGATGCTAAGAATATAATGGCTCCTGCCATTTGGCACTTTCACTCTCTCCGGAGTCCCTGCTATCCCAGCCAGGGCTATGCACAGAGCCTCCCCTGCACTGACCAGCACGTCCCAGGTGGCGGAGCTCCTCCGAAGGGGTCGGCCTAGCGATGCCGAGCCTCCCCTTCTACCCAGCTGCCTCTGCTATTCTCTTCCTTACACTTAGGCTCATTTCCTAACAACAAGGAAATTTAGACAGAAACCAGAACAGAAAGGAAAATACAATCTTTAAGCAGTCAATTTAGGGTGATGAGACTTCAATTTAAAAAGTGGTCCAGGAAAAGGGAAAGGAGCTCCCTCATTCCTCACGAAAGCGGGGGCAACGCCGTGCTATTTCCGAAGTCTTTAAAGCCGACCAATTCAACCTCTGCGGCGACGCCTCCCAATACACAGGAAGACTTCAGCGCTGAGGGGGCAGAAGGCCAGGAAGGGGGTGGCTGCCCCCCGACCAGCCCAGCGGTCAGACTCAGGGGTCCCCCGTGCAGCCTTCTGGGCCCGAGTCCTGGAACCACGTCGGCGCTGCTTCTGCCATCGCACGGTCCCACGGGGTGGGGTGAGGTCCCAGGCTTCACTCTATGAAACCCACGCTGGCTTCCCCGGAGCCGCAGCCGTGGGATTGGTCCCGAGTGAAGTAGCGGGAAGGACAGGGTGCGCAAGCTCTGCTTAAGATCACCAGGACGGGATGAGTTTGTAAAAATTCGTATTTCAGATGGTCGATGAAGACCCTGGACATTTATTAAGATAATGGATGTAATGTCCCCATATATGCAGGTCAGCTTCCGTTTTATTTTTATTTTTCAGAGGACGGAAGCGTCCTATAACCCTCCGTAACACACGTACTTGAGCTCCAGGTACTCATCGATGCCGTACTTGGAGCCTTCGCGCCCGATGCCAGACTGCTTCACCCCCCCGAAGGGGCACTCCACGGTGGAAATCAACCCTTCGTTCACGCCAACCATGCCGACTTCCAGCTGCTCTGCCACCCTCCAGATCTGGGCTGGGTCTTGAGAGTAAAAGTAACCTGACGCAGGGAGGAGGAGACACGCGTGGTAAGTAGAATATTCAGTAAAGACACCACGTCTAAAGCTGAGAAGCCACTGGCAACTCTGTCCAGCCACTCGGGCCCGGAAGCCTCGCTGCTCTCCCCGCTTCCATACAAGGCCCTAAGCTGGTCCTGTCCTTTCTTCATCTCTGGAACCTACGGAACTCGCCTGGCTGCTTCTGCTCCTCTGTCTCCCACCAAGGGCTCTGTTTTCTACCATCCAATCCGCCCTGCACAGCTCCGTTAGGCTGTCCACATGCCTTGCTCAACCCTTTCCGTGACTCCTTGTTCACTGCAGAATAAGGTTAAACCCCTTGGCGGGTATCCAAACCCCCCCTAACCTGGTTTTGGTCAACATTTTCAGTTCTACCCCCCATTGCGCCAGTCACCAACTATCTCCTCCAAACCGGCCAAACCAAATTCTCCTCGTCCTTTCTTGCTTAGCCTCTGGACCCCCTTGCTGCCCTCTGCCCAGAATCTCCCTCTTCCAGTCTCCGTGCCCCTCATTTATGACTCAGTTCAGGGCGCGGCTTCCTCCCCCACTGTCCCATCCAGAGAGGAAGGGACTCGGCACAGGACGTAACTCGAGCTTTATTACAGCTCTCTGAGGAGGTAGCTTGGGGTAAGGCGCTCACCACATACTCATCCTTCCCCTTGCAAGCCGTTCTCTTACTAGACGGGGAGCTGCTTCGTACCTGGCTCTGATCTCTAGCTCACGCACCGTGGATGCTCACACAGAGTTACCGAATGCATGAACGCATGGAGACCTCTGTCAGGGCTATAAGCAGAAGGTGTACGATGGCCACCCTGACCAGCTCGAGACCACAAGAGCGACAGCTACTCATTGTTCACTGTCCCCATTCAGGCCCAGCTCCTGACACTCTCTGCCCTCAGACTAGGGTGTCCTCTTCTGTCCAGGCTTTCAGAAGCCAGGTCCTCTAGTCACAGAAAAATGGAAGGAAAAGCACTTGGAATTTCAGGGCATCAGGCCTTAGAGAACACGGGGCTTTGGGCTTAAGGCGAGCCTCCACCTAGGACCCTCTGCACGGCCTTTTCTCCCCATTGGCTTCACCCTCAGCTCCGATTCTCACCAGAGCTCCCAACTGTACTGTGGGGGACAAGGCACAAGAAATTGAACTTGCACAGATTCATCCCTGTCTCTCGGAAAGACTCTCCTGCAGTCTCCTCCTCAAGACGCAGGGCACTGTGGAAAAGGCAGGGGCCAGCCTGCGCCTGAGAAGGGGCTGAGGACCGCCGCTGAACGAGGAGGGACGCTCACCCGCTAAGCCGACGTCAGCAGCGTTGGCGATGGCCACGGCCTCCTCCTCTGTATCGAACCTGCCAAAGTTAGGATGGTCATAAGCAAAATCTGCAAGGGGAAGCATAAAGGAAACCAGCTCTCTATTCTCCAGATCTGTTTCCTAAATAACACAAAGGGCGAACTGGAGTTTTGCAAAGAGAACCAGACATCAGATTTCTCAAAGGAGTGATACCTTCAAAGCATGGAACCTAGAATTGTATCTAGCTCAATGACTGTTTACTGGTGGATGGGAAATAAAAGGTCATCTCAGAACACTCACTTCCCACAAACTCCTTTGAAAGCATTCTTTGAGGATATATTGCATCAAGAGGAAAAATTAATTCAGCAGAAAGGATGAGTAAAGAATTTGGTAAATTTTAGGGTCTAAATAAGTGATGATGAAAACCCCCCACAGAATCCATAAATTGAACTGAGCTCTTCGGTTGACAACAGCTTTTGCTCTCTAGCTTCCCCAGCATCCCAACCCTGTACCCCAAAACAGCACAACGAACTAGAGCTCTCTGGGTTTCCCTCTCCTTCCTGTAGGCTGGCTGAGCTTACTTGATAACTGGTGCCAGGGGCCCAAAGGTCTCTTCGTGAGAGCAAAGCATGTCCTGGGTGACGTCGGTGAGCAGGGTGGGCTCAAAGAAATTTTTTCCAAATTGATGCCGTTTCCCGCCTACCACAACGGTGGCCCCTTTGGAAACCGCATCACTCACGTGTTTCTCTACCTGTGGGAGGAGAAAAAGAAGAGCCCCTGGGAAAGCTGCTTGAGAATACTTCCCAAATGACACCGTCTCAGAATGTTTAAACTGCAGAAAACTGTAACGGGGTTTCTTCCCTTTCTTTGTAAGTCAAAAAAGGTTAGAATCAAAACGCTCCGGATCCTTGTAGGTGGAAGGAACGAAACATGCGGATCCAGAAGCAGTCAGCGGGCACTTGGTGGGCAAATGCCTCCTTCATCCTGCCCTTCGATTTTCCAGCGGCTTGATCTCCCTGTTTGCTGAGTGGCGTACTACACGCTGGCTTCTTTCCAGGCCTGCTATTCAGTTGCCATCCTGGGATGTGCGTCCACTGTACTCCTGGACTCCTGGGTTGGTTCCGGTTTCTTGGATCCCACATTGTCCTCTTTCCTGGACTTCACTTCCATTTTGTTCCAATAGTCTCCTGAGTGGTGGAGAGTCAGCCTGTCCAAGGGCACCCGGCCTTCATGACCCCTGCATGCTTTCACACTGACAAGCAGTTATTCTGAAAAAAGTGCATCGAAAGTGGTTTATTTTCTGAGTTTTCTCTCGTTTTATGTCTTATGTTTTATATTGCACTTTGCTTGATTGATACTTTGGTTATGAAATTTTGACCCAAAATAATTTCCCTTCAGAACTCTGAGTGCACTTCACCGTCTTCTAGTGTTGCTGGTGGAAAGTCTGGTTTATAAGTAGTTCTCCCTCCTTTGTATGTAGCTTTTTCCCCTCTGGAAGCTTCTAGGGTCTTCTTTTTTGCTTTTATATTCTAAAGTTTAGCAATATATATGTGGGCTTTTCTTTTCATTCATTCTACTTGGCACCAGGTGAAATCTTTCAGTCTGAAAAATTAAGTTGCTTTTCCCTACCTCTGAGTTTTTGTCTACTACTTATCTGATACTTTCATTTCTCCTATTTCTCGAGTCTTTCTAGAACTTTTACTAAGGTAAGATATTGCCCCTCGCCTCAGATTACTTCTGATGTTTTTTGCATGTTTATATTTTTCATATCTCCGTCTTTTGGACTAAAGTCTAAAAGAGCTCCTCAATTTTTGTCTTCCACTTTCATCTACTGAATTTTTAAAAAGACTTGGCAATCACATTTTTTAATTTCTACAAACTCTTTCTTGTTTCAAAGAAACCAGCTCTTGTGTTTCCAAAATTCTTAGAGAGCACTACTTACTAATTAGATACTTTCAAAATTCCTTTCTATTCCCAGATTCTATCCATTTCCTTCAGGGTCAGGTGCCCCGTTTGTCCTTCCCATCCTTCCTCTCTTTTGCTGCTGATTTCCCTGAAGATTTCATGACCCTTGGTTGTCCATCTTCATGATGAAGGACTGGCTTGATTCATTTGGGTGGCTGGCATGGGTGGCCGGCATGGGTGGCCTGTGCTGCTTCTAGTCTCTCCCCTGAACGATGGGGAACACCTGCAGGCTCAGGTTTGTTCTGAACTGGCAGGCTTCACTTTAGGGGCAGCCCGCTCCCCAAATAGCAAGGTCAGGAGAGCCCTGCTCGGGGGCTTCTCCCCTCACTCTCCAAGCTGTGGGTCTCCTAGGCAGGCTTCTGTATTTCTTCAGAGAGATTTTTCCTGCCCGGAACAAATGCTTCTGCTACTTGGTGTGTATTGGTGGGGGTGGTGTGGGGTGACCCAGAATGCAATACAAAAGTGTAATCAATGAGCTGCATTTCTCCCCGGCTCCCCTTTCTACTCTACACCAGCCAGTTCTAGAAGGTCCCTCCCCTCTGCAGGTTTCTCCTGGACATGCCCCATCTGCTCTGACTTTTCTGATAACATAATCTCTGTCCACTGGCGTTCTCCCCACTCCCACCCTCAGCTGAACCGTCCATGGGGCTTCAGAAGAGAGGTCAATGTAGGCTTGGGCACACGGTACCACCCAGACCTACCCTTTTAAAGCCCACTCTCATGGTCCATCGTCTGCAACAATCAGGCAGGATGGCCCACTGTCTATGACTTCTATTTAAAAAGTCATATTTAACATACTTAACAAGGGCCTGACCCCCTGCCCCCAAATAGGATCTGCTCTGCCCTTTTGCTGTCACAGTAAATGTGAGGCTGTGCAGTGCTTTTGCCCTGGAACTCACCCTATTAACTCTGTGTGCACTAAGCCGACACAGTGGGTTGCTTTGAAACAAGGTGCTTTCTGCTAAACCTTTCTTCACCAAAACAAAACAAAATAAAACCAAACAAAACGAAACCAAACACACGCCTGCAATCGTGGTTGCTTCAAGTCCTAAGGAACAGTGCCCCCCAGATGTCTGCATTTTCACTTTGGCCAAAAAACAAAACCAAAAAAAACCAAAACAAAACCACTCTAGGGCAGGGGTTTTCTAACCTGGCTGCAAACTAGCACCATCTGGGGCACTTAAAAATACCGATGCCCAGGCCCTACTCCAGGCGAACTGACACCAAACCACCTGGGGGTGGGGGTGGGGAGCCCAGGCCCCTGCAGTTGTTAAAGGCACAGGGTGGGTCGAGACCGTCACTCCTGGATTTGAAGGACGACTGGAACAGATGAAACTGCCTTCACAGCCAAGAGAGCGCCCGCGATCGCGCCCCACCACCGGGTCAAAGCCATCTCAGGAACGCAGGGGGTACTGACACAGACTTTAAAATACTTTATCTATAGTGATCCCAAGGCAATAGCTAGAAATCTATCAGATCTCGACGCTTCACTTGCTTTTCACTGGGGCGTGATGAAGGTGGCTTCAGCTGAACTGACTTCCCGTCGGGTCCGGGCAGCCAGGGTCGGCTCATCCTGCAAGGAGCTGCTGAATAAGATACACCCAAGAGATCCCCGTGAGTGCTGCCTGGTCTCTCGCTGGATTCGGGGTCCTCAGGCAACGCCCAGAGGCTGCTGTGCCTCCACTCCGGGCTCCCCTAAGCCATCTCCCCTCCCTCCTTTCCTACGCACCACCTGGCCTCCATTTTCTACCCAATATAAATTATCCTGCTAAAATCCTTTTTCATCAGTAGAGACTTATCTAGGGAGCATGCTGGATATTTAGTCTTACAAGGAAGTTGCCCATAAGAAACTCTAGAGAAGATTTTTTAAAAATAGTAGAGCAAGGAAAGAAATCCTATCTAGCCAGTAGTCTAAATTTTTTAAAAAAGATTTACTTTTATCTTTCTTTCTCCCCCCACCTTGTTGTTTGCACTTGCTGTCTGCTCTCTGTGTCTGTTCGTTGTGTGCTCGTCTTCCCTTTAGGAGGCACCAGGAACTGAACCCGGGACCTCCCATGTGGGAGGGAGGCGCCCAATGGCTTGAGCCACCTCTGCTCTGGCTTGTTGTGTCTCTCCTTGTGTTTCCTTGTTGTGGCTCTCCTTGTGTTTCCTTGTTGTGTCTCTCATTGTGTTTCCTTGTTGTGTCGCCTTGTTGCATCACCTTGTTGCATCAGCTTGCTGCGCCAGCCCGTCACGTCAGCTCACTGTCTTCCTCGTCTTCTCTAAGAGGCACCGGGAACCTAACCCAGGACCTCCCGTGTGGTAGGCGGGCACCCAACTGCATAAGCCACATCTGCTTTCAGTAGTCTAAATTGTAACATGTTTTTCAACAAACAAATCCTTCCTAATCTCAAAAACTACCTCCCTTTCCCAACATCTCTAAACCCTGAACATGGCGCACACGACTGTACATCTTCCTCTGGGACGCTTTCACCTAGGATTCTTCCGGAAGGGCATTTTGCAGTCAAGGGAAGAAAGAAAAGACTAATGCCGGTATGTCGGCTGACACATAAACACCCTCAAAACAAAGCTGGTCTTCTTTTCCTTTCAGGTGTTCAAAAAAAGAAAAGAACTTTGTGTTCTGAGGCAGTGAAGGAGAGAAGCTCTGTCGTCACCCTATAACAGCGACAGTAGGGAGGGCAGCCGGGGACACCAGCGGGTCTCGGATGACAGCTCTCGTGAGGACTGAGGGAGCTGGAGAAGCTGATGGCCGGCCGAGGCCACACTCCACACAAACTGGTGGAAATGTACTTATTCAGATTTCTCAATTGTTTTCACAAGAGCCTTGCTGGACATCTTACCCAAGTGTTTTTTGCTGGTTAAGCTTTTGAGATCAAAACCATGAAAATTTACTTTAACAGATAATAAAATTAACCTACCTTTTCTACTGCCTTTTCATTAATTAATGGGCCTTGAGTAGTTCCTTCCTCAAATCCATTACCCACACGCAGGTTTTTCTTCATTGCTTCACCAAATTTTTTCACAAAGGAATCATGGATTCCCCTTTGCACCAGGAAACGGTTTGAGCAAACACAGGTCTAGACGAAAGAAAAATGAAATGCATGTAGACAGTTTGCATGAATCTATTGAAACACCCAATAAACTGTGACTGCTGCTATGTCTGAGTGTGAAAACCCCATGTGGGCCTCATCATGTGTCCAAACAGCTATCTTCCTCCCCTCCAGGGCTTGCCCCTAAGATAACTGCACTGAGCAAGGGCGGCTTCCTCTCTAACGTCCTCTATAGCTCCCACACCTCTGGGGTTAAACAACTATAAATATCTGTGTGCAAAAAAAATAAAACCAAAAAACCACTTAATCTAAGGTTTTTCAAATGACTTGAATAAGCCATTACAAAATAAACAGAAAAAAAATTTTCTGCAACCTCTGAGGCAGCAGAGCTGCGGCGTGAGAAGTAGGCACAGAGAATGGAGGGCAGAAGGAACGAGGTCAAATACTAACAGCTCTTTTAGCTTAAACTTTCCAAATATTTGGCTGAATCTGACATTTTGGAAAGAGACACAAGACCATTCTTCCACATCAGCCTGAATTATTTTTCCTAATTAGACCTGATAGTTTTAAATGATAAAATATAGCTACATTACAACAGGAAATGTAGTTATCAATGATTAATTTTCTCCTGGTCTATTTTCTTATTCATGCATTTTCCTAGTTGAAACAAATGCATAAACAATTTTGTGCTTCCTATACATTTTAAGTGAATGATTTTATTGGCTTGAGGCAAAGTTGTAGCTATATAGTGTAACTCTGGTGGCTATACACATAGGCGTTTTGTGTTTGCGAAAGGACATGTATTTATTTCTGAAAAACAAAAACAAAAAACCAAGCCCATTTAGGTTAAGTGAAAGGGAAAACAAATCAACCAATAAGGTCCAAAGCAAGGATGCAAACTAGTATAGAACATTGCACAGCGTCTCACCTTTTTCCACCATTTAACCTCTCCATAGT
This sequence comes from Cabassous unicinctus, assembly GCA_029593785.1. Lineage (NCBI taxonomy): Eukaryota > Metazoa > Chordata > Mammalia > Cingulata > Chlamyphoridae > Cabassous > Cabassous unicinctus. The sequence continues at coordinate 8,359 of JAQZBX010056166.1, forward strand.
ATTTAGACTGTTTCTGGAATACATTTAAAACCACTTACGGATGATTCTTTAAGACGAAGTACCTAAGAATATTTCTTAAAAAGCCAGGATCCTGGAGGGACCTTGGCTTACAGTCCCAGCTCTGTAGCAGGTTTAGGACTGCAACTAAGGACCTGTGACCTTAGGCAAGTCAATTAGTCCACAAAGAGCTTCGTTTCCTCATTGTATAAAGGCAAGGTTTGCATCGGATGACCTTGAAGGTCCCTGCCAGATGGAACATTCCAGGACTTTCTACTAGACGTGCGCTCAGGTCACCGCTTTCCCAAGGCCCGCCCGTCTGGTGCCTGGGTGTGTGCACTCAGGGGCTGCCCCACCACGGCAGGGGGAACGAGGCCAGGGAGGCCTGAGCAGGCTTCGGGTTTAGAATATTTCAAACATTTCCTGCTTCCTTTCCCTTGAGGCTGTGGATCCCGGGCCCTCCCTGTTCAAGGCAGTTCTGTGTCTGACAAGACGACGGCACCTGTTCAGTAGAGCAAAGCCCCATGACGGAGAGCTCTGAAAGCTGCCAGATTTAAAGAGCTGCGGCAAGAAGAGGAGAGAGAGTGATGTGACTGAAAGACACCTGTGACGGGGAACCTCCCGGCGCCAGGGACGGCGCCTCGCTTCTCGGGGGCCGTCAGAAGGGTCTGCTGGCCTTTATTTTAGAGTGACTGACACTCTGAATACTTACTGAACGAGTGAATGGGCAAAGAACGAGGGATGGAAGGAACCCCAAACTTAATTCCAAGAGCTGGCAGGGCACGTGTGGTGGGATCCTTACGAAACACACGCCCCTCCCCGGACCCACCTGTCCAGAGTTCCTGAACTTAGACGCCAGCGCCCCCGCCACGGCCCGGTCCACGTCGGCGCTGTCAAACACGAGGAACGGCGCGTGGCCGCCCAGCTCCATGGAGACCCTTTTCACCGAGTCGGCAGCATGGTGCAGCAGGGCCTAAGGGGAGGGGACACCGCCGTGAGCACCAGGAGATTTGAGGGACAGCCATGCAGAGTAGACTGTACGTATGTACTTTAAAAATAATGAAAAAAGAAAATAGGATGGCATATTTGTCCTGTTTTATAACCTGCTTTATCTTCCCAATTAACAAAATTATCTGGACCATCTTGACGTGTTCATTACACTTTATACTTTGCTCCTTTCATGTAACACTAAAATGTAGGCTCTCGTGTCCGCACACAAGCTTCTGTGACACTCCTTTACACAGCTGCGTGGCCCATCCGTATTTATTTACCCAGCCCCCATCTGGCGGACATTTAGGTTGTTTCCAATGCCCTGCTATTGAAAACAGCACTACATTTATTCCCTCGGGATGAATTTGTAGAAGTAGAATTGCTAGCTCAAAGTACGTTTGTAAGGCTTTTTATTTATTTTATTTTATTTTTTAATTTATTTTTTTTTTAAAGATAATTAGATTACATAAATTTTACACAAAAAATACAGGGATTCCCATATGCCCCACTTCCCACACCTCCCACAACCTCCCACATAAACATCTTTCATTAGTGTGGCACATCACCTGCAATGGATATACACATCCTGGGGCTTTGCCACTAAGCATGGACCATAGTTCACATTGTAGACCCCACTCTCTCCCACACAGTTCTGCATGGTATGTGCTGATGTAAAATGGCCTATATCTGTCGTTGCAACATCACTCAGGGTGATTCCCACATCCCCTGTATTACAACTGCTTTTTCCTCTCCCTGCCCCGAAAGCATCCAGTGGCCACTGGCTCCACATCGATGTTGTAATTTCTTCCATTGCGTGAATCACAATATGTCTACAACAGAATACCAGTAAGTCCACTCTAGTCCATAGCTCTTCCCCCAACCCTGAGGATTCTGGGATGGTGATGTCCACTCCACCTCCAATTGAGAGGGGGCTTATATCCCATGGGGAAGATGGATGGGGCTATCCTTCCTGCAGCTGCAGACTATCTCCATTCCCTGGGACGGCCGTTGTCCATCATCATCTCCCCACCAGGTGTCCTGGGTGAGTGTAAGGCTTTTTAATACACATAACCGTTAGGCTTTAAATAGCCATCAAGAGATTTTATGGTCAAGGAAAGCTGTCCAGGGACTTTTAACTGCTTTAGTCCAGGAGAGCAGAGCTTCTTCCTGTCACAACTGCAGGAGAGGGGAACCACCAGAGACAGACCAAGTGAAACAGGCAGGATTCGCAAGCACGAAGCCGCTCAGAGACATGCGCCCTGCCGCCGTGGGCTTGTGCTAGGGCCCTTCGTCAAAATTCAGAATGAATGGCTGGGAAGCTGTGTCTGTGCTGATATTTCCCGTTAATATTCCAGCAATCAGAAAGCAGTAACCATCTTCAGTGAAATGTTACTAGTCAACAAAGCAGTAACAAGATTGAAGACTAAACTTTCTTTTATTGGACACAAGATAGCTATTTTCATTCTGAATTTTTGAGAAATGCCACCTGCCAGGCAATTTATTTTTCCTGAATCTGCTCCGGTGTAATAAAGGTCCTCATTGTAGGGTCGCTCGGTCTCGCCTCCACCTGGCCCTGGGCACAGGATCTGCCCACGGTGCCTCTTTCTCCCAGGCACCCACTGTGGCCCTAATGACGGCATGCTTTCCCATGCTCAGCCTCTGCTTCCCACAGCCATGGCCTGACACTGGCCTCGGCCTGCCACGGCGCCCACTGTACTGCGTGGAACTCCTGCCATCTCTTTTTTGTTCCATGGACCCCTTTGCCAGTCAGGTGAAAACCACAGACCCTTTCTCAGAATGTAGCAGCAGATAGTTTTATGACACATAACTTCAGCATGTCTTTAAATTAAATTTTAGGATTATTCAAAATTACATTTTACAACTTTCCCATAATTTCAATACCTGATAACCTAACATGGTTCAACATCTCTTCAAACGGTCATTTTCGGCAAACATTTAGAAATTCGAGTTTTCCCACGGTGTCATAAAACCATCGCCGCCATCCTTACCATCCTTTTTGCAGGCAGTTATTCACTGCACTCAGAACATACTACATCAAAATAAAAATCACACTAAGTCCACAGTATACTGTGTATTATTTAATAAATATATCACACCTGCACCAACACGTCCGCACAAGAATTTTTTCTTTTAACTTTTCAATTCAAGCTCACGGACCCCCTGAAATCTCTCCACAGACCCCTGGTTAAGAACCCCTGTCATCTAGTGAGCCCTCTCAGCTCCGGTTCCCACTGCTGACCTCCTCAGGACCTCAGCTTCCAAAGCCCGGAGAGGGACTCTGCTAGGCCCCTTGCATCTTTTAGGCCTGGCCACTTTGCCCAGGCCACTGGTGGCCCAGGAGCCTGTTTCCCTCGGGTCAGACGAGCACTCAAGGCTCAGTTGGCTGAGGGGGAGGAGAGACGTTACAGGGCGTAAAGCACGGACTCCAGAAGGGGTGAGTCCCCTTGAGGACAGGCGTCTCTAGAGGCGGCTCCACAGGACCAGGAGCTCAGCCACTGACTATAAAGATGGACTCGGAAAGGCCTCTGAGCTACTGGTTAGTCAGCTACCCCTTTAAGCCGCCTCAAGCAAATCACTGTTCTCGGTAAAAAACCTAACAGGCAAAGTTGGCCTTGGCAGGAAGACAGTGGGGGTCGTCAGGTGGTGACATTTTTCTGTGAAAAGTGAGGAAAAGCGATGGGTTGCTGCCCTCTGCCCGGCATCCTGGGACTTCCTCTGGCCAGAACGGGGAGGGTTTCTCAACCCGTTCTCCCAGGCCTGTCCCTTTTTCTCAAATTACTTCATAGTGGCATTTGAAACTCTGCGAGTACTGGTACTGTGAGATCCACTGACTTCATGGACACAGCAGTCCGTGGACCTAAAAATCCCTGTTTTTGATATGAGGGACTGACAGGATTGGAAAGCGCCGCTCCTGGAGTGGCGGCTCACAGTCCGGCAAAAGTGATCGAGGCCGGGAGTTATTACACCTGCTTGATTCCTTCCTGCTTGCCACGGTTCCTAAAACTACCACAGGTCCACAAAAACTTCCAGACTAGACGTATGTTATTTGTGTCTGATGTGTGCTTACGTACGTGACGGCGTGAGCGTAAGTGCTTACAGGCGTTAGAGGAAAAAGTGTGTCATCTCGAGAGGAACCCCGTTAAATAAAGCCCTTTGTTCTGCCCCAACTTTTATTTCTTTTGAACATTTAAAAGGATAGATAAAAAAAATCCACTCCAAGGCATAGATGTGAAGTTTTGGGGAAATAACTCTTCAACTTGAAAGGGAAAAAAAAAGCTAAAAAGACCTTTTCATTTCTGAAAGTACCTTTATACTAAATATAATTTGTGTTTAATTCTAAGACAAATATTTCAACATCAACTTTGCTTCTGGAATCTCCAATTCCAACAACACTGAATTAGGAAAGAAATGCATTCCAGAATTGAGGAAGGATGGATACTTCTCAGCCACTTCACAAACAACAAACAATGTCACTCTCTTTCCCCCCAGGAACTCCATCTGAAATATCTCCAGGCATTACTTTATTTGGCAGCGCTTTTTAACCCTGCTGTGAATCTTCCTAAAAACGGTCATCAAGCTGGAACAGTATTTTATACTCTATAAAGGGGAAATAACAGAATGCCATTGGTTTTTTGAAACTTAAGCCACGTACCTTTCCCGTAGCTGTTGATCCAGTAAAGGAAATTTTGGACACCAGAGGGTCAGTACAGAGAGCTTCCCCTACCTCCCTGGCCTTCTTTCGAGAGCAGGGAACCACATTGTACACTCCTGGAGGGATTCCGGCCTGGTCTGCAAGCTAGAAGGAGAAAATGCAGAGGCAAGGCAGCAAATTATTAAACAAAAAATGGAGAGGAGAAATTAATAGACATTTTAATCCAAAGAATCACGGGGAGAGAATAAGAATCTATTTAGAACTGACATAGATTTGTTATTCAGGTTATTTTAACATTAATATTTAACATGAGGTTGAACTTCATTAAACTGAAATATCTTAGAGTATCAGCTTCAGTGCTACCTTCTGTTCAAAAATCTTGGCTTTCCTTCCCAAGAAGGAGCAGAGATTTCAAGAAACCAGTGATTTGATTCCCCTGTGGAATCAAGGGTCCAAGCGTGGGAAGGGAACATTCACAGAACAGCTACTACACGCAGGCAGTGGGCCCAGCACTCGCCTCTGGCTGCTTCCCCCTGCAGTGATGAGGAAAGTGGGTCTGGCAGAAGCTCCAGGGAGTGACAGACAACAGGCCAGGGAGGCCCATGCTCTTTCCAGGGCTCATCTCTCTGGATAAGACATATTAGGAATTATTTCACCTTCTGAACCCCATGAACAATGGACCGACTGCATAAATCTGATGGGCGATTCTGGAAGGATGGTGGTAGCAGCAGAGTTTTTGCATTTCCCTGAATCCTCTCACAAAACAGAGAGAGCCAGCACAGAGGAAAATCAAAATATCAGAGCCAACAGCATTTACCACAAAACCAGAGAATAGGGCCTCTCTGCAAACCAAAACTTCTAATGGGTGGGAACAAACCAGTAGCAGCTGCACGACCTGTGTGGGGTCCCGTCGTGCAAGAGGCCGAGGGAAACAAGGCTGTCTGATGGTCCCAATAACAGAGAACCCCAAATAGCCAGCAGGTTTCGTAGAAAGCACAGAAGGCAGAGTTGAGAGCAGTGGCCGCAGGTGGGGGGCTCTGCCGGGCCCAGCGGTGGGCAGGGGAAGGGACTCTGCAGTAAGGTCGGAGGAGAAGGAGGGTCGAAGCCCGAAGCCCGTGATGAAGGATGAGAAGGCCCGGCTAAAAGTGGGGAAGGGCCAGGCCAGGGCATCTCAAAAAGCAAGTCGTCGTCTCACTGAACCCAACTCAGAAACAACAGAAGGTGCCCTGTGAGGTTAGAGAAGCTATTTCTAAGCAGGCCTCCTTCAAAACTAACTTCACATAAAAACAAATCAACTCGGGGAGCAGGTATAGCTCAGTGGTGGAGCGCCTGCTTCGCATGTACGAGGTCCTGGGTTCAATCCCCTGTACCTCCTAAAAAAAACAAAAAATTAAAAAAAAAATAAATCAACTCAGAAAAATACTGAAGTCAAATCCAACAGAAAGTTATTGAAAGAAAAACAGAATAAGGAGCAGAATAAACACCCTCATAGATAACAAAAGCATACCAGAAAGACAAAGGCACAAAACATATCAAATCTGTAATTTACTATTTCACAATGAGGTAAAAAATGATAAGAAAATTATACAAGACACGTAAGAACAACATAAGTCAGAATTAGAAAAATTTAGAAATGAAGTGATGGTCAGCAGGAAAGAATTAAAGAAAAAAAAATCATTTGGAAATGAAGAGTGCTCTAGAAGGAAGACAAGAAAAATAAACACAACAGGTAATACCTTAAGAAAAATAGAAGGTGAAAAGGAAGATAATTTTAAAAGTTAAAAAATGGAAACGATGAAAAGGACACAAGAGAAAGTGACAAAAAAGATTCAATGCATGGATAATAGTTCCTGAAAAAGTAAACCAAGCCAGGGGTAAAGAGCAAATCCTGAAAATGTTCCTGAGATTAAAACATTTGAAGCTACATATTGAAAGAGGATACTGTACACCTACTATATCGACCCAAAACAACTATCGCAAAGCCATTCCAATGAAATTACTGGTCTAAAAAAAGGCACTTTTGGCCATCTTGGCAAAAAAAAACAAAAAACCAAATGACTTAAAAAGACAAGAAACAGAGTATCATCAGACTCTTCAAAAGCAACATTTTATGTTAGAATAAAATGGAGAACACATTTAAGATGATCAAGGAAAGAAAACATGAGCCAAGGATTTTATATTATAGCAAAACTGGATTTACCAGGACAATGGACACAAACTGTTATCAACACTTAAGAACAGGGAATATTGTTTCCATAAGCTCTTCCTGAGGAATCTGCTAGAGAACAAGCTTCCGACACCTCAAATGACTACAGACATAAAGATTGGTGGTGAGCAATAGGTAGTGGCATGAACTAAATCTAAGTGAGGGTTAGAAGGGAGAAAATACAGCACATAATGGTCATAGCTCGGACAGTGCAGATGCGGACAGCATAACTTTTAAATATGGGGAAACTCATAGCCAAGAGGCTAAGGAGACAGGGTGACTAAACGTGATGTGCTTTCCTGATGGGATTCTGGAACAGAAAAAGGAAATTAGCTACAAACCAATGAAATCCAAAGAAAGCATGGACTTCAGTTAATAATTTATCAATATTGGTTCAGATATAACAAATGCACCATATTAATGTAAGATGCTAATCATGGGGGAAACTGAGTGTGGGGTATAGGGGAAATCTCTGTGCTATCTTTGTAATTTTTCTGTAAATCAAAACTATTCTAAAATTTAAAATTTCATTTAAAAAGCATGAGGAGAATGAGGAGAGGAAATACAAATAATTTACCTATTTTCAACAGACACATCAATGGTGAGGATATTAGCATTCACACTCAGAAGCCACTGAGTGTGCAACGTGGGGCTTAGCAAATGCTTAATTATGGGAGACTCTGAGTCCATCGTCCCCCATGTCCTTGGGAACCAAGAGAGAAGGAGATGCAGAAACTACAGGTTAGTAAAAAACCTGTTGTATTAAATTTGAATGGGAAGTTTCTCTATTAAATTATGCAGTATTTTATTATGTGTGTGTGTGTTCACACACATGTGTATCTCCTAGCCCTGCTGCTAGAAACAATGACTAACCTATAGGAACGAGCAGCCCTGGCACTCCCAGTGTTGTCTTAAAATATCATTTCCCAACAGAAGAAACCAGGGATTTCTGCAGAAACGGCTAATTCCAAACCTAGGGCAGGAACTATAAAAAAAGCTGGAACTGTCTAGTCATACCAGATAGCAAGGGCACTATAAAGGCCTGCTGGGGTTATGTGAACAGACTCAAAAGCCAGCTGGAAGAGGCTGCCGTTGGCCCCAAATGAGGCGATTTGAGCATCAATAACGATAACAGTTGCAATGGGCTGAAACTAATTAAATATGTTAGACTCTACGAGTTCATAAAGATACTTAAAAAACAAACTAATCAGTGCCCTTCATTATTCTGAAAAACTAGTAAATAAGAACAAAGAGCCAAGCATGTACACTGCACAGTGGATGAGGGGGAGCTCTGCTTTAAAGAAGTCCAGCTACGAAACGGAAAGGAGATGAAAGACGTCGTCCGCAATTCCTGATGAATGATGAGACTGAGCTGTGCTGAGCAGCAGTGGCAAAGAAGGAGGCGTCAAACTTGCTCCTTTCAGACTAGGATAAACACCCATTTTTAGACCTTGTCAGCTCTGCACACATAGGGAGAAAGACTCACCTCGGCCAGGGCCAGGGCGGAGAGGGGCGTGTCCTCAGCTGGTTTCACCACCACCGTGCAGCCGGCAGCCAGGGCTGCGCCCACCTTCCGGGTGATCATGGCGCTGGGGAAATTCCACTGGGGCCACGAGAGCAGAGGAATAGGCATGAGAGGCACGGCCGACTCAGCAGGCCACAGGGAGGCAGGGCAGAGAGCCAGCCCACGAACCGCACTGCCCAGCCGACCGGCGAGGACGGTGTCCACTCTCGCACAGATGAGCTCCCAGGACACCTGCCACCTGCCAGCTTGAGGGACTCACGAGACAAAGGCTCACAGAGCCTGGAAACGGTCTCAGAATTGAATACAAACTCATCCACACCAGGGGTCAGCAAGCTTTTTTGGCAAAGAGCCGTTGAGTAAATATTTTAGGCTTTGTAAGACATATAGCGTCTGGCTCACAAAACCCTGAGGTTGTGAAAGGGCGTGGCTGGGCCCAGTAAAACTTCAAAAACAGGCAGTGGGCTGGATTTTGCCCTCTGCCCACAGTCTGCCAAACTTAGGCTACAGACTTGGGAGAACATATTAGCAAAGGTGATTTTAAAAAGAGCAGATGGTTTAACACTTCCTTCCATATAAATGTTAATAGATAGTTATCTACAGATCTGTAAGAACAATATTTTTTTAATTAACTTATTTTTGTTTTACATTTGTTTAAATCTAACATCTAGCTTAACAGAAGACAGTTTATTCTCACATCTGCTTCTGCATTCCGTCTCCTGTGATAAGTTGTCTTGCTTTAAGTATATGAAGAAAATTTAGTCTCAGATATGTGGTTAGAAAAGGGAGGAGAATTTCAATAGCCTCTTTGGAAAATTGTGTGTATTCTTTTTTGATACTACACCAAAACTTGGTAAGGGGTTGTTTCTTTTTTTAAAAATTTTATGGTGGTAATATACATACCACATAAGATCTGCCCCCCCCCCCTTTTAAGGAGGCACCAGGAACTGAACCTGGGACCTCCCATGTGGGAAACAGGTGCTCAACAGCCTGAGCCACATCCACTCCTCAAGATTTCCCATTTTAACCACTTTCAGGCATACAACTGAGTAGTGTAATAATTTAACATACATAGTGCTTACTCCATGCCATGCACTGTTCTAAGCACTTAAAGAATTATAATTAAGTAAATCTTCATCACAACATTATTCAGTCAATATTATTATCTACAGTTGCATGTTTGGGGAAACTGATACAGAGCAGGTAAGTAACTTGCCCAAGGTCACACGGCTAGTGAAGGGTGTGGTATAGGCAGCCTGCCCTGCATGGTAGGGCCTGACCTGAGAGCCTGAGTGAAGCAGCTCAGACGGGAACGTCACCGTCCGGGCAAATAGGGGCCGGAACGGGCTCTCACTGCCCTCGGCTACGGTGCCAATAGCTGGTACGGGTCCACACTGCCCTCAGCTACGGCGCCAGTGGCCGGCATGGGTTCCCACTGCCCTCGGCATGAATGGAACACAATGGCTTCCTGAGTCATCGCCCGCCATGCAGTGCCACCGGCT
>JAQZBX010056167.1:0-18247 GCA_029593785.1 Cabassous unicinctus
TTTTTTTTTTTTTTTTAACTTGGAAGACTTTAAACTCACTCTCAGTTTCAAAGGACAGTTTTGCTGGATTAAGAATTCTTTGTTGGCAGCTTTTCTCTTTCAGAAGCTTTAATATATCATACCACTGCCTTCTCCCCTACATGGTTTCTGATAAGAAGTTTGTACTTAGTCTTATTTAGTATCACTTGATTGTGATGAAATATTTTCCTCTTGCTGCTTTCAGAATTCTCTCTTCATCTGTGGGATTTGACATTCTGAATAAGTTTCTCAGAGTAGGTCTATTTGGATTTATTCTGTTTCAAGTGTGTTGTCCTTCTTGGATATTGATGTTTATGTTTTTCATAAGTGTTGGGAAATTTTCATCCAGTATTTCCTCAAATAATTTTTCTGCCACTTTTCCATTCTCCTCTCCTTCTGGGACACATATAACATGAATGTTTGTACATTGAGCTTTGTCACTCAGTTCCTTGAGACTGTTCCATTTTTTCCCATTATTTTCCCTTTCTGGTCTCCTGTCTTCTCAAAGTCAGATGCTTTGTCCTGCAATTCGCTTATTCTGCCCTCAGTTAATTTAAATCTTCTCTTACTTGCCTCCAAAATATTTTGATCTCTTCCATTGTGTCTTTCATTCCCATAAGATCTGTTGATTTTCTTTGCAAACTTTCAAATTCTTCTTTGTTTTCAACCAGTATTTTCTTAATATCCTTAATCTCTTTGGCCTTCACATTGAATTTATTAAAAAGATTTGTTTGGATATCTGTGATTAGTTGTCTCAAATCCTGTGTTTCATCTGAAGGTTTAATTATGTCCTTTGGCTGGTCCATATATTCTTGTTTCTGAGTGTGGCTTGTAATTTTTTGCTGGTGTCTTGGCATCTGACTTTTTATGTGTTTGTTCTGTACTCAGTTTCTCTCTTTAGCCTATGGCTTTCTTATTGGTTGACTTTATGCTAAAGCTTCCTTTGTTCTTCCTCCATGAATGTCTTTTTTTGCCTCTGAATATTTTTAATACTCATTTTGTCTTCTCTTACTGCTATTTCCTGGAGGGCAAAATTTGGTAGACATGCTCCCTTGGAGACAACTTTCCCAGCTCTGGTTTCCCAGACAAAACAGGCTCAGGTGACATATAAAGGGAGTGTACATCAATTCTAATGTCCACTGGAGAAGAGACCCTAAAGGCCTCAAATTTTCTCTTTGATGTCTCCCCCAATCTAAGCTTTCCTAAATTACCCAATGGGTAGCACTCTTTATCCAGATGTTCTCAGCTGCCCTAAGCTTATGTGCCTTCAATTCTCAGCTGACTTAGCTCCTGGTTGGGATGTGGTTGAGGCTAGGGTTGCCAGCCTACCCAGGATGAAAGAGTTACACAGCAACCAGCCCCTGAGATCTGAGTTCTCTGATCAATTGCCACCTCCTGTTCTGCCACCCCAGGTGGGTGGAGTGACTAACTGCACTGTTTTGAGATAGAGTGATCAGAAGGCTCTTAGTTCCTCTCCTTCCTGGGGCACCTTAGGGATGAGAGTGCAACAGTTGTTAAAGGTGGGTGGGGTGAATCTGTCCACACTGCCCAAGAGAAAATACACAATTCCTCTCTGTCCAAGGGAGCCTAATGTTCAGCAGCCCTTTAAGGTGGGTGGGTGAATCTGCCCACACTGCCCATGAGACCAGGGTCTCTGAGTGTGCTTCCTTTCAAGGTAAGCAGTGTGAATCTGGTTGCACTGCCTGCTAGGGAGTTCATGCTTCCTCTCCATCCAGAGGTGTGTTGAGATCCAGTGTGCAGCAGCTCTTCAACGTGGGCTAAGTGAATATGCCTGCACTACTCATGAGAGAGTGCATGTTTTCCCTCTTTCCTGGGTGCTTTGGGACCCAATGTGAATCTGCCTGCTCTACCCCAAGAAAGTATTCAAACTGTATCCAATTTCCACTCCTGCTGGGTTTGGGGAACTAAGCAGTGGCTTTCCAAACTGGGTGCACTGGATCTGATCCTACCATCCCAGGGGAACAATTTGTTTCTTTCGATCTCTCCTGCTTCCACTCCTGAAGGGATTACAGCATAAATTCTACTGCTTCTTTGTGACTTGGGTAGATTTAAACCTCAGCTATGTTCCAGTTAGTTAAATTTGCCAATCAAGAGCTGTAGTTGGTACCAGGCCACATCCCCTCCCCTGCTTTTGTGAAAGAGAGCTTCTACTTCAGCCAGGGAGTGAGTCCAGAGGCAGCCTGCTGAGCCAGTGGGGGATGGGCATCATCTCTGTAACATGGAAGAATCTACTCATGAATCTTCACCACAGATGGCCAGTCTCCTCTTCCTGTTCTTCTCTGGATGGTGCACTGTGTACTTCTGGTCTCTGGACTCCCACAAACAGTTGATACGGACATACCCTGGTTGATTTTTGTTACCCTGTGGGACAAGCTTATTGTTAGAGCTTCTTACTCTGTCATCATCTTGTGTGTTCTCTTTGCCAAACAAGAATTTTGTATCTGTCAAGAATGACTTTCAAAAATTGAGGAAGAGATTAATATATTCCGAGATATACTAGAGCTGAGAAATTTTCATCACCACTAAACCTGCAATACAAGCCATGGTAAAAGGAGTTCTTTAGACTAAAGGAAAGGACACTAGACAGCATATCAACAGCATATAAAATAATAAAGAACTCCAGTAAAGGTAACCATGTGGGTAGTTACATATAATAGTACAATTGCATTTTTGTAATTCCACTTTTTAATTCTTAGATGTTTTAAAATGCAAAAACATAAATGTAATTATAAATCAATGTTTTTTTAACATGTAATTTATAAAGATATGAATTATAACAAGTACAACAAATTGGGGGGATGAAGGGTTATAAGAACAGTTTCATGTATGCAAGTTATCTTAAGTTATATGAACACAAACATGATTGTTATAGATTTAGTATGTTAAATTTAAACCCCATGCTAACCACAAAGAAAATGTATGAAAAACATATAGATGGGACTCAAATGGTTACAGTGAAAAAAAATCAAATAAATACGTAATTAAGCATTAACAGAAGAATTGAGGGACAAAACAGGTATGGGATTTTCAAATAACACACAGCCAAAATGACAGAAAAAAGTCCTGTATCATCAGTAATTATTTTAAATGTAAATGATTAAAACGCTCCACTCAAAAGGCAGAAAATTCCTGGGTGGATAAAACAATATGAACCTACTATATGCTGTTCAAAAGATTCACCTTAAATTCAAAGGTACAAGTAGGTTGAAAGTGAAAGGATGGAAAAAATACACCAAGCAATGAGCAAACAGAAAAGAACTGGAATTGCTATACTAATATCAGATAAAATAGATATTTTAGTTTCTTGGCTGCTAAAAATATATCATTCAAAAGACTGCTTAAAAATGGGAGTTTATTGGCTCATAGTTTGGAAGCTAGGAGAAACCCAAATTCAAAGCATCAGCAAAGTGATGCTTTCTTCCTGAAGACTGTGGCATTCTGGATCTGGATGCTGGCAATCCTTGGTCCTTGACTTTTCTGTGGCATGGCAATGCACATGCAATCCTCTCTTGGCTTGTTGCTCCATCTGACTTTCACTCTACTTATAAAGGAATCCAGTTATCTAGATTAAAGCTTAACCTGATTCAGTGAGGCCTCACATTAACTGCAGTCACAACATGAAGAGATCTTATTCACAATAGGTCCTTACTCACAAGAATGTGGACCAAGACCAAGAACATGTTTAAATTGGGGTACACAATTCAATCCACTGCAAAAGATTTTAAATATAGAACTATTACAACAGAGACAAATAAGATTGTGATATACTGATAAAGAAGGCAGTTCAGCAAGAAGGTAAAACAATGGTAAAATATGTGCCCCTAACACCAGGGCCTCAAAATAGAAAAAGCAAATATTGATGGATATGAAGTAAGAAATAGATGATTCTATATTAATAGTAGGGGATTTCAAAATACAACTTTCATATAAATTTAGACAGAAGATAAATAAGTGAATAGAAGACTTGAACAATACTATAAACCAAGTAGCCTTAACAGGACTATATATATACATCAGTTCACCCCAAAACAAGGAAATACAGGTTCTTCTTTAATTTTCATGGGTCATTCCCCGTAACAGACTGTATGTTAAGTCAGAAAACAAGTCTCAATAAATTTTTTAAAAATTGAAACATGTGATGGATCTTCTGCAACCAGAATGGAATGAAGCTGTAAAATAATAAAAAAGTGAGAAAATATACAAACATATGGAGTTAAATGACACATTATTAAACAATCAGTGGGTCAAGGAAGAAAACACAAGGGAAGTTAGGAAATATATTGAGATAAATGAAACACATACCAAAACTTATGCAATGCAACAAAAGCACTGCTGAGAGGGAATAATATGGTTCTAAGTGCATCAAAAAATAAAAAGATGTCAAATCAGAGACATAACCTCACAATCTGAGAAACTAGAAAAAGAAGAGCAAACTAAATCAAATGAGAGCAGAGGAGGAAAATAACAAAGATTAGATTGGAGATAAATGAATTAGAGAATTAAAAAAAACACATTAGAATCAATGAAAACAAAAGTTGGTTATTTGAAAAGATCAATAAAAGGACAGATCTTTAGCCACACTGACAAAGAAAAGAGAAACAGGATGCAAATAACTAAAATTAGAAATGAAAGGTGGGATATTACAACCAACCCAACACAAATAAAATGGATTAGAAGAGGGTCAATGGCCAACTGTATGCCAACAAATTAGATAACCTTAATTAATGGACAAATTCCTGGAAACACACAAATTAAATACACTGACAAAATCAGAAGTAGTAAATCTCAGCAGGCCATATGAATTTGCTGGTGAAATTTACCAAACATTCCAAGAAGAATTAACAGCAATCCTCCTCAAACTCATGCAAAAAAATTGAAGAGGGGGAACACTTCTTAACTAATTTTATTAGGCCAGCATCACCCTAATATCAAAGCCATTTAAAGATACCATAAGAAATAAAAGTACTAAATAATATCCCTTATATAGATGCTAATATCCTCAACAAAATCCTTGTAAACTGAATACAACAGCACATTAAAAGAATTATGCACCATGATGAAGTGGGATTTATCCCAGACATTAAAAGGTGGTACAATTTAAGAAAATCAATAAATGTAACATACCACATAAGTAAAACAAAGGGAAAAATATATAGTCATTTCAATTGATGCAGAAAATTCATTTGACAAAATCCTGAACCACTTCCTGATAAAACACTTAGAAGACTAGGAATAGAAGGAAACTTTGTCAACATGATAAAGGACATTGCTTTAGTGTCCTTGACTGCTCTAGCAAATACCATGCAATGGGCTGGCTTAAACAATGGGAATTTAATGGCTCATCATTTTGAGGTTAGGAAGAAAGTCCAAATGAAGGCATCATGAAGGCAATTTCTCCCCAAAACTGTGTCATTCTGGGGCTGGCTACTAGTGATCTTTGACACATGTCAAGGCACATGGCAGCATCTTCTGGTCTCTCCTTTTACTTCTGTGATCCATTGATGTGCAGTTCCTGGCTGCTCCCTCTGTTGCTTTCTCTTTCTGTCTGAATTTGATACTGCTTCTAAAGTATTCCAATAATAAGATTAAGACACATCTTAATTGAAGTGGGCAACACCTTCAATGAAGGAACATTGTCAAAAGAGCTTACTTACATGGGATTCATGTCCACAGGAATGGACTGCATTTAAGGACACATTTTTCTGGAGGTACATAAAACTCCAAACCACAATAGGCATATTAAAAAAACCAACACCTAACATCATGATCAATGGTGAAAGTCTGAAAGTATTACCTCTAAGATCAGGAACAATGCAAGGATGCCCACTGTCAACACTGTTATTCAATATTGTACTGGAAGTTCTAGCCAGAGCAATTGACATGAAGGAGAAATAAAAGCCATCCAAACTGGAAAGGAAGAACTAAAACTTTCCCTTTTTTGCAGATTACATGATACTATATATAGAAAATTTTGAGAAATCTACAATAAAGCTGCTGGAGCTAATAAGCAAATTCAACAAAGTGCCAGGTTACAAGAATAACATGCAGAAATGAATGGTGTTTCTATACACTAGTAATTAACAATTTGAAGGGGAAATCAAGAAAAAGGTCCCTCCAAATTAACAACTAAAGAAACAAATACCAAAGAAAAATTTATTCAAGATATAAATGATTTATATATGTAAAACTTCAAAACATTGCTGAAAGAAATCAAAGGACATGTAAATAAATAGAAGGAAATTCCAAGCTCCTGGATTGGAAGACTAAATATTGCTAACATGCCAGTTCTACCCAAAGCAAATTACAAATACAAGACAATCTCAAAATTCCAACACTTTTCGTGATAGATATTGAAATGTAAATAATCAAATTAATGTGGAAGGCGAAGTGGCACAGAAGAATCCAAAAACTCTTCAAAAAACAGAACATAGTTTGAGAACTCATACTTCCCTATTGTAAAATCTATATAAGGATATAGTAAACAAAATAGTATGTCCAGAAAAAAATAAAGTATTCTTTCAAATTCCAACAAAACAAACAACCCAATTAAAAAATGGGTAAAAGACTTCAACAGACATCTCTCCAAAGATGATATACAAATGATTAGAAAGCACATGAAAAGATGCTCAGAATCATGACCCATCAGGGAAAGGAAAAGCAGAACCAAAATGAGATACCATTTTGCAAGAAAGCACAAAATTGCAAGTGTTGGATAAGATGCAGAGAAAGAAGAACACTCAGTCATTGCTGTTGGCAATGTAAAATGGTGCTCATTCATTGCTGATGGCAGTGTAAAATAGTGCATCTGCTGTTGAAGACAGTTTGGCAGTTCCTTGGAAAGCTAAGTGTAGAATTACCATATGAGTCTGCAATTGCACTAAGAGCTAAATCCCAACATAAATGAAAGTAGAGACTCAAACACGTATTTGCACATCAATGATCATAGCAGAGTTATTCATAATTTCCAAAAGATGGAAGCAATACAAGTGTCTATCAACTAATGAATGGATAAATAAAATGTGGTATATACATACAATGGAATTTTATTCAGTCATAAAAAGAAATGATGAACTGATACACTGGGCAACATGGATGAAACTTGAAGAAATCATGTTGAGTGAAATAAGCCAGACACAAAGGGACAAATATTGCATGATCTCATTTATTTGAAATAGCTTGAATAAACAAACTAATAGAGTCATAATCTAGAATATAGGTCACTGTGGAAGTTTGATATTGTTTACAAATTCCAAAAATATATATTGCATTTTGCATGTTAGATTATTTTGGATTCAGAGGATTCACTTTTACTTGATTAAATAATGATTAAGGTTTTGATTTGGCCACGTCAATAGGATGTTGCATCCCTGCCCCCTTGGTGAGCGGGGACTCACAGAGAAAACAACAAGGCTCGGGTGCTAGTTGGAGTTTTAATGCTGGAGCCTGGAAAGTAAGCATACTGGGGAGCAGAGAGAAGACTTGATTAGATACGCAGAGGCCCCAGGAAGAGAGATGAGCCATTTGACTGAAAGTCTACAGCTGCCTTTGTGGAGACAGCAGGGCAGCTGAGCCCGGAAAGAAACAAACCTCGGAAAGAGAGGAACCCAGGAAGCCTGAATTCTTGGCAGACATCGGCAACCATCTTGCTCTAACACGTGACAACTGACTTTTGGTGAGGGAAGAAACTTATACTTTATGGCCTGATAACTGTAAGTTTCTACCCCAAATAAATACCCTTTATAAAAGCCAACAGATTTCTGGTATTTTGCATCAGCACCCCTTTGGCTGACTAATACAAGGGATGTGCTGGGGGTAGAAAATGGAAAGTTAAGGCTTAATATGTACAAAGATCCTATTTGAAGTGATGGAAATGTTTTGGTAGTGTATGATGGTAATAGGAGCACAACATTGTGAAACTAATGAACAGTTCTGAAATATATATCTGAATGTGGTTAAAAGAAGAAATGTTAGGTTTTCTATATGGTAACAGAATTTAAAAAATTAAAAATTCCATGGAACTATACAAATAGTGAACCCTAAGTTAAGTCATGGATTATACATTATATTACAATTATTAAACTTTGCTTTCATTGATTGTAACAAAGGTTCCACAAAAATGCAAGGTTTTAATAATAGGATGGTATATGGGATACCTATATTTTTTTATGCATGATTGTTCTGTAAACCCACAGCTTCTCTAAGAAAAAATATTTTAAAAGGATCAGCCAATTTTTAAAGCCATATAAATCACCAATTAAAAGACATGTTACAAAAGAGATCTCAGACCTTTCCATTTTTCAAATAACTTTCTTTCCTTTCTCTTTACTATTAAGGACATTTTCCTAAGAACTGTTTTCTAATGTATTATCCAATTGTAATTTTCTCCAGCACTGACTTCCACTTTTTTACCATCAATTTGAAATATGGAAACTTTATCTAAAATTATATCTGCTCTAATTCTACCATTATTAGTCTATACACCCCAGTTATATTTTTGGGGCTCCCTAACTGCTTTCTTTTGCCCTGCTTTATGGTTCTACACCTTACATATGTGAAGAAAATGACCATGTTCCAACTTTTTGCATTTAATATCAGTTGTAATTCCACAGAGTTGCGTGCAATCAGCAAAAGTAGCGTATTGTAGAGTTTAAGAGAACAACCTACAAAATCAGAATGCCATGGTCTCAATTTCCTTGTCTGTAAAATGGGAATAAGCAAAGCCTTTAGAAAAGTACTTAGCATATACATGCTCACTACATATTTACTAATTTTATTATGATCTTCATAGTCTATGACCAAGGAAATGCAATTTCTCAAAGGAAAACAGTAATTACACACACACACATATCTGTATAACTGGGAGTTTTGTAACCAATCCTCATTTAAAAAGTAAAATGTGTATCCAAATCACTTCAAACTGCCTTGAAGGCAAGATGGTCAAAGGAAAAGGGCAGGTTTTTGATCCATCTCTAACATTTACCTGCTGTGTAAACATGGGCAAGTTTCCTGGGTTTATAGGTCAGCACTATCTTTGTGATCTTTTGTAAATTACGAAACCACTTTGAGCCTCCTTTCTTTATCTACAAAATGAAAATAATACTAACCCTCCTTGATTTTTGTGATAATTAAATGAATTACTGTCTGTAAAGTGCCAAGCAGACAATTTGGTCAATGGAAGGCTATAAGGAAATGGGCCTCATAGAGTACCTGAACAAAAGAGGCACTGACTATTCCTGCTGAAAATGTGCCTGTTTTGTTTTATTAAAGGACTAAGAAATAAGAAGTATTGCAAACATCCCCTTTAAGCAAAATGCATAAATTATCATTGTAAATGCTTTTAGAAAGGTGAGGTAGGTCCGGAAGAAAAAAATTAGGAGTATGGCTAAATTTTAGCTACTTTTTCTCAGATCTAGCAAGGTCCTATCATGTGTGAACAATGTCACCAACAGCAACACTGTCCTATAGGAAATTAGAGCCATGAGAAAGCTATGCTAAATTTCACTGCATTTTTTTCTTGCCTTGTGTGGTAACCACCTGCTTTGGAGACATTGCTGTATCCTATTAAGGAACTGTGTGGATGAATTCATACGGTGTTTTCTCACTGGCAATCTTTAATTTTACCTGAACACTTTGAGCCTGAAAATTCAAAAATTGACCATAGATGTAGAGGTCTCTACCTGAGCTCTCACTTCAGTCCATTAGTCTATATGTCTGTGTTTGTGACAGTAACACAATATTTTGACCACTGTAGATATGTAATAAGTTTTAAAATCAGGATGTGTGAGTCTTACAACTTTGTTCTTCTTTATTACAGTGATTTTGGAGATTCAGAGCCCTTTGTACTTCCAAATAAATTTTATTATTGACTTTCCCATTTCTACAAAGAATTTGGATCAGGATTGTATTGAATCTGTAAATTGCTTTGGGTAGAATTGACTTTATGACCATATTTATTATAATAATTCACAAGCATGGAATGCCCTTCCATTTATTTGTGCCTTTTTAATTTCTTTAAATAACATTTTGTAGTTTTTCATATATCAGATCTTTATATCCTTGGTTAACTTTAGTTCTAGATATTTTATTATTTTAGTTGGTATTGTAAATGGATTTTTCCTAAGTTTCATCTTTACTAGTGTATAGAATCACCACTGATTTTGCATATTGATCTTGTATACTGCAAATTTGCTGAGTTTTAGTTTCAGTAGCTTTGTTGTAGATATTTCAGAACTTTCTATATTTATGATCATACTCTATGAAAATAGGGAAAGTTTTACTTCTTTCTTTCCAATTTGAATGACTTCTATTTCTTTTGCTTGACTAAATTATTTGGATAGAACATCAAGGTTGACAGCAGAAATCTGGTCTAACAAAGCCTTCTTTGACGCTGAGAAAGATGCTCAAAAGTTGGCCTGTCAATCATCATCTCCTTGTTAGTTGTCCTGGGTGAGACCAATAAACTGGAGAGTAGGTGTTGCAACTCTGCTGCAATTCAGGGATCAACTGGTACTTGGATGTATAAAAGATTTAAGTCTCTGGGACATATATTTCTCAAGTATACTGCTAATTAAAGATTCAAATAAAAGGGGCAGAAAAGCCATTTGTAGAGATCTATAAATGAGAATTTCAGCAGAGTTGCAATACCTGACTAATACAATGGGGTATAATTATTTTAATGCTCTGTTTGATTCAGTTTTCTAGTACTTTGTTGAGGAATTATGCATCTTTATTCATAAGGAGTATTTGACTGTAATTTTCTCTTTGTGGTAGTTTTCTGGCTTTGGTATTAGGGTGATGGCCTCATATATTGAATTAGACAGTCTTCCCTACTCTTCCATTTTTTGGAAAAGTTTGAGCAGGATTTGTGCAAACTCTTTTAAGAATGTTTGCTAAAGTTACCCATTGAAACCATCTCATCCTTGTCTTTTAATTTTTTGAGAGATTCAATATCTGATTCAATGTTTTACTTGAAATTGTTCTGTTGAGATATATTTCTTCTAGACCCAGTGTAAGTCATTTGTGTGTTTCTAGGAATGTGCTCATTTGATATTGGTTCTGTAATTAGTTCTCATACATTTTTTCATAGTATCCTTTTATGATACTTATTTCTGTGTGGTCAATAGTAATGCCACCCCTTTCCTTTTTTATTTTAAGTATTTGCATATTCTCTGATTTTTCTTTGGCATTCCACTTAATGATTTGTTGGTTTTACTGATCTTTTCAAAGAACCAAATTTTGGTTTTGTTAATTCTCTCTATTGTTTTTGTTATTCACCATTTCATTTATTTCTACTCTAATCTTTATTATTTCTTTCCTTCAGTTCACTTTGGGTTTAGTTTGCTGTTCTTTTCAAGTTCCTCCAGGTCTGTGTTTAGTCTTTGATATGAGTTTTTTCTCCTTCTTTAGCTCTTTCTTTCTTTATTTTGAAGAAACTTTAGATTACATAGATGTTACATAAAAAAATATAGGGGATGCCCATATGCCCCACTCCAAACCCCTCCCACATTTTCCCACATTCACAACATCCATCATTAATGTGGTACATTTGTTACAATGGCAGATATTGAAGCATTGCCACTAACCATGAGTTTTAGTTTACATTATACTTTACACTCTGTCTCACGCAATTTTGTAAGTTATGACAAAATATGTAATGACCTGTATCAGTCATTGCAACATCAGGCAGAACAATTCCAATGTCCAAAAAATGCTCCCATATTACACCTATTTTTCCCTCTCCATCCCCTCAGAACCTCCAATGGCTTCTGCCTCCACGTAAATGATAACAGTTCTTCCATTGCTAGAACAACAATAAGTTTAATGTAGAATAATAGTAAGTCAATTTTAGTCCATTGTTCATTCCCCAATATTGAGTATTTGGGGATGGTGATGCCCACTGTGCCTCTAAATGAAAGGGAGCTTAGATCCCATGGGACAGATGGATGGAACTATCTTGCTTGCAGTTGCAGACTCTCTGTGTTCCTTGGAGTGGTTCTTGTCCATAATCATCACATTGTTAGTTGTCCTGGTTGAATCCAATGAACTGGAGAGTAGGTGTTGCAACTCTGCTGAGATTCAGGGCCCAACTGGCCATGGAAGGACAAAAGTTTTAAGTCTCTTGGATTTACATCTATCAAGAATAGTATTAACTACAGGTTCAAATAGAAGGGGTTGAAGATCCATACGTAGGGAAACCAAAAATGAGTCCAACTCTGTAACATGGGGGAGCATAAATCCAAGGTGATGCCCACTGGCAGGGTGCCAAATTCCTGAGCTGTCTGCCCTCCCTACAGTGTCTGGATGTCTCTAGAGCCCTCAGGAGCCCTGTTATTTGAGGCAATATTTACACATGGCAGTCAATGAGATCCTACTGTGATGTGCATAGGCATAACCTCTGGAATGACCTCCTGACACACTTTGAAATCTCTTAGCCATAAGAACTCATTTGTATTTACCATTTTCCTCTCATGGTCAAGGTCTTTTTCCAGGTGCATTTCTAGTTGGCACTTGGTAATTATCCCCCCCTCAGTACTAGGGAGGCTCATCCTCAAGAGTCATGTCACATGCTGGGGGAAGTTAGTACATTTATATGCTGAATTTTGCTTAGAGAGAGGCCACATTTGAGCAACAAGGAGGCCCTCAGGAGGTAACTCTTAGGCAACATATAATGCTAGGCTAAGTTTCAATTTCAAAAGAAAAGGTTCATTAGTATAATCATCAATATCATGGGCCTGGTGCAATGGTCTGTCCTCTTTCATTAAGCACCACCCCTGTACTTGGGGGATTCTTGCTGTCCCATTAGAGAATGTGGAAGAACTTCCCAGGATGGGAATTCAATATTCTTTTGGTTATTGTGTGGCTCTCCAACCATCATGAAAAAGCCCCATTAACACTTGAACACATACATATGCCTTAGAGGTGTACTCCAGATGAACCCCCACCCATGCATCCCCCCATCATGGACACCCAACACCAATGTTTCTTTTCTGCCACTGTTGTGACCTTTCTATGATCCATAACCTCTCCAAAGATGAAGCCAAGTAAATAACCAAATAAAAATAAAATAAAATGAAATAATGATAGTTTTAAAAATAACATATAAATACTAAAAAAACTTTAAAAATTAAATAATAAAAAACCTGTTTTAGACATTATGTCTTTCATCACTGTAAGATTTGTTGTCTTGTATACACAGTGACATTTTCTTTTGTATATTCCCCCAGTGTCTTTTTGTTTTTTCATTTTATCTTCAAAGAAGCTTTATGTTTCAGAAAACTCATGTAGAGAATATAGGGGATTTCCATATACCCAACACCTCCCTCTCCTCCCCTCTCCTCTATAAACATTTTACATGCAGAAGGTACATTTGTTACAAATGATGTACATCTTTTTTAATATATGCATGAAAAGTTATAGATTTCCCTTTCATGTGTGCCTTTGCTGCATCTGCTAAAGTTTTGTTATGTTTGTTCTCATTTTCATTCTTCTCAAGATATTACCTGATTTTCCTGGTGACTTCATCTTTGACCCATTGAATTTTTAATAGTTTGGTGCTTAACTTCCATATATTTGTGGATTTTCCTGTTTTTCATCAGTTATTGATTTCTAGCTTCAATCCATGGTGGCCTGAGAAGACACTTTGGATATTTTCAATATTTTAAAATTTATTGATTTATTCTGTGGCCTTACATGTGTGGTATCCTGGAGAATGGTCCATTTGTATTTTAGAATAATGCATATTATGCTGCTTTTGGGTGCAGTGTCTACATATGTATGTTAGATTTAGTTGATTTACAATGTTGTTCAAGTTCTCCATTTCCTAATTGATCTTATGTCTAGATGTTTTATCCATTGATGAAAGTGGTTTATTGATATCACCAACTATTTATGTGAATTGTCTGTTCAAGAATTCTCAGGTTTCTATTAGTTTATCATCAATCATATTTCAGTAAATATACTTGTGTTAGTTTGCTAAAAGCTGCTGAAGCAACATACTAGATATGGGTTGGCTTTTACAATGGAGATTTATTGGATTGCAAGCTGACAGTTCAGAGGCTGAGAAAAGCATCCACATCAAGGCATCACAGGCAATGCTTTCTCCCAGAAGACTGGATGCTGGTATTCCTGGACTCCGCTGTCACATGTCCATGTCTGCTGTGGCTCTCCTTCCTCCTTGAGGCATCCTTGCTTTCAGCTTCCTGTTTCAAGGCTTTTTCTCTGCTTTGGTGTTCCATTTATTTCAGTTTCTGGTTTTCAGGACTTTTTCTCTCAGTTTCTGGGGGTTTCTCTCTGCTTTTACAGCTTCCTCTCTTCCAGGTTCCTTTGATTTCAACTTCTTGCTCTCTGTCGCTTTCTTCATGTTCATCCCATTTATGAAGGACTCCAGTTAGAAGATTAAGACCCACCTTGGGTCATGCAATCTAATTACAAGGCCCTTACCAGAAGTAAACTAATCAAAATGTCCCACCTACAATAGTTTCACACCCATAGGAATGGATTAGCGCTAATGAAATGATTTTTCTTGCGTCCATAAATGCCTCAAACTACCACAGTATAGATTTATTTCCGTACTTTCTCTCCTGTTCATAGCAAATTTGACTTTGTTTGCAATAAACAACATTTACTTCTTGAATAAATGAGTGCAAGCAAACTTTATCTGTATAACATGTGTAAGTAAAACTTCAAGGAAACAAAATGGGATCTTGAAAATTTGAGTTTATTTTATAACTAAATATTAATAAAAAGAGCATTATTTACTGTTATTCACCAGAAAGCTTCTTACATGATACATTTGTTTGATTAAAAATGTACAAGCAATAACATATTTATATAGAAGACATTTTGGTATATATTGATCATTGTCCATGAAATTGCACATTGACATCTTCATTATATTTTTGCCTATAAATTGTTTCTAGATCATGAGATTTCTGTGTTAATTTCCCTTCAACTTGAGAACCTCAAAAGGATCCATCCATTTTAGGTCTTATAAGATACAGAATAACAATAATAGTCCTTGATGTTGACATCATGTATATACATCATTTCTATGTTGATATGCAGGAAAATCAAGCTTAAATAATTAGTTCCATAAGGATCATTTTTGTAGTTTTTTACTGATATTCAGTAAATAAAGTTCTGGTTTACATTCAAGTGAATCATTGTGGCCAGTGAATACTTGGTTCATCCATTCCTTCTACAAATGTTTATTGAATATCTACTATGTTCCTGGTACTGGAAATTCAACATTGAGAGATAGACAAGTTCTTGTCTTCACAGACTAAATATTCTAATATTGATGGAAGACAGACAACAAACACACAAACATAACAACAAAGCAACAAACAACAAGACAGGTAGAAGAGGATAATTTGTGCTACGCTGGTGATATAAAAAGAGTGATTTAGACTTAAAGGTTATGAAAGTTCTTTTTGAGAAGATGATATTTAAGCTGAGATCTGAAAACAAGAATGAACAAGCTGTAGTAACACTGGAGGTGGAGAAGAGGAGGGTATTGGCAAACTCCCAGCAGGAGAAAACTAGTGTCAAGTGTTTCATTTATTCAAATAACTGAAATAAGTTCAGTGTGGCTGGAATATTGTGATCAAGGGTGAAAGTGATATGAGATATGCTCATGGATCATATAGGATTTTGTAAACCACAGGAAAGACTTTGGATTTTATTTTACATTTGATAGGAGGTCCTTAGAAAGCATTAAGCTGTAAGGTGATATGGACACAGAACATTGATGGGAACTCCTAATGGACTGATCAGAAAAGGTGAAATGCTGTAGCCCTCTTGTACTTGGGGAAGCAGTGTAAAGCTCAATACTATTCACAGAAGTGAGGTGGGGGACAGGCAACTGTGAGAGAGTCAGAACAGAATTCACCCACACAATTTTCCCTGTCTGCAGGCTCACTTTCAATGTATTTGCTACACCATTACTAGACTAATGTTTCTGAAATAGAGATGAGGATGCCCTTGCTCTACTTTAGTCCCTTCTTTACTTTAATGATTTTCAAGGTCCATAATAATCTGACCCTATAATGGTGTTCTAGCATATTTTCTCAATCCATTACCCTTTCTTCACTGCAGGCATACTGACTTACTTTTAATTTCCTGAATATGCTATGTTTTCTTAGTCCCTGGTGACCTTCAGCATTTCACTTCTGCTTAAAATACTTTCCAATACCCTTGCTCTTATCTAAGCAAAGATGAAATCCATCTCTAACCACCACTGCTGCCAAAGATGATATTCATTATATTCATCAAGCAGTGTGGCATAGGAATCAACCAATCAGAATGGATGCTGGGTATAGAGATCATACATAAAAATCCACTAGAATAGGACATGCCTTCTGATAAGCATTATATCATTATTTGTTACTATTATTATACGGGCAAAAGACACCAAAATATTTGATTATTATGGACTTTGGACAATTTCATCCTCAATATTTTTCTATTATTTTAATGTAATAGTCATTTTTATAAAAATGAATACCTGATTCATAAAAATGTGTCATGACCATTGTGAGGAATTGTGATTGATTGCCAAGGGGAGTAACATAACCAGAACTAAATGTCAATATCATTGGCCCAAGAGAGGGAGTTTTGAATTAATTTGTGGATGCTTGAATTTTCAAATGGTGAGTTTGGGTTTGATCCAGTAGAAAACAGGGTACCTTTTTAGCAACTTTGTTATGAAGCATTAAAAGCTATAAGTGGTGTATGAAAAGATGAATGTGGAAGAGGTGTGGCGATAAGATTTGAGGGCAAAGAGACTTGAGAATTAGTTTGGAGATTATTGTAGTGAAACAAACAAGAGCAGCTGGACTAGAGTAGTGGAAGCCAGAATTGAGACAAGGGTTAAATGCGGTTGTTATTAGAAAAACTGCCTCTATACTAGAGAATGAGAACAGAAGAAAGTTTAAAAAGGATGCAGTCATATACCATATATTATTTTTAGGTATGCATCTATAATGAATAGTTAAGCATTAAGAAGCCTCATTTCTCTTGCCCAGAGCTGAATAATTATTGGTAGTGAGACAAACATTAAGAGGCCATAGAGGAAAGAGCAAATTTCATTATCAAAAAATCTACACAGAAAATCGCTGTGGAAGGAACTACAGCTTTCCATATAAATAGCCATAGGGATAGCATGCACTCACCTTTGTTCACAACAAAGAAACAAAGAAAGAAATCCAGTAATACCTTGATTCTATATGTTGTCTTTTATGAGTCCTGTAGTTGAGAAAGAGTGATGGCTTGATAAGAACTCGAAATTATCTCTTCCTGGTGAGTATCGCAGGCTCCTAAATATTGTTAGAACTAGTCCTTAAGAATTTTATATGTTATTTGTAAACCTTAAGTGCTTAGGGTTTATAAAGCTGGTCAGGCTTCCAGGTTTGTGAATTTAACATTTTCGTTGGAAAATCGGGTGCTGGAATTTCTCACTGCCAGGTGAAATTAACTAAGCCAGTGGGCATACATTATCTAGACCAGACAGTTAATAAGAAATACCCCTAACCATAATATCTGGATGTTCTAATTGAAGCTTCGTCAGCTTCCAAGAAGTGGACTCTTTAAAAATTCTGAGATGTTCAGGCAATGGTCATCAAATGAATACATAAATGTAGTCTATTTGGAAAGGGTTCATAAAGAAGTGAACAGAATTAGTAAACCAACTATTGAAAATTTGTCACAATTAAAATATAAATTGACAAATGGTGTGCACACATAAAAAGTCATAGGATCTCAGCTGCCAGTATTTCTCAAATTTGCACTTGTTGAAATTCAATTTCAATTAACAAGGGAAAAAAGTCAAGTTGAGGAGTATTTGGTTTCTCCATGAGTTTATTAGAGATTAGATGTTCTTGTATATTCTTGTTTGTTTCCCTTTTAAAAGTTGATGGTTTTCTTCCTATGAACTCTCTTAGTCAGTTGGTATTGATATGATGAAAATAAGTGTTGCTTTACATTTTCTTTGGGAAACAACTTAGGAATGTAGCAATATAATTATCAACCATTATAGCTTGATAAATATTCAATTTCTCAGCTGTCTGTGTTTCCTTTGAGGCCCCCTGTGTTTAAAGTGAACATTTGCAGTAGCCATGAAACAGTTTGTTTTTATTTTTATTTTTTTTATTTTTTTTATTGTGGGTAAAAATCAAATTTTTCACAATACATACCAATATTTCTAAAATGA
>JAQZBX010056168.1:0-18249 GCA_029593785.1 Cabassous unicinctus
TGTATGGTCAGGATGACTTTGGTCTTATCCTGCTTCAGGCTTGCAGGACAGATGACGGGGGCTGGAGTTGCAGCCCAGTCCGTGATGATACAATAGAGAACAACAGATTAACTGGGACACAAGAGGATCACACTCCGCCTTCTTGCTTTATCCAGCTGACCTAAAAAGAACAAAGCCTGTAGGCTTATCCCTACAATCCCAAGTGCTCGAACACATTTACACGAACATCAATACTCTTTTAGGTCACCAATACCTAAACCTGGGTGCCCCGGGTGTGAGAAGTAGTAACAGATTTTTTGGGCTGCAACAACTGCTCCATTACAATTTTCCTGCCTCCAAGACCTGATAGGTTCTTCTGGAACCTAATTCCCTGTATCCAAAAGGATGGAGTCCATCCTCGTTATCTGAGCATTCCATACTTGTGAATTTGCCTACTTGCAGATTTATTTGTAAGCCTCCAATCAATACGTGCGGCACTTTGCAGACACATGCAGCAGTCCAACATGCATGTTCCCAGCTGCGGTCGAGCAAGGCGATTCTCTGCCTTCTTGTTTCAGCTCTTGAACCGTAGACAAGTGCTCTTTTCCTGGTGTGTTTAGTGTCAGGTTTTTCACATTTTTGTGCTTTTTTTTTTTTGCTTGGTGATTTCACTGTTTTAAACAGCCCTGTTAAGTCTTCCTAAGCACAAGAAAGCTATGCTGTGCCTTAGAGAGAAAAGGCGAGCTAGATAAGCTTCGTTCAGGCACGAGTTAAAAGGCTGTTGGCCATGAGTTCAATATCAGTGAGTCAGCAATCTACTCGAACAAGGTGCCTTTAAACAGAAACCCACATTAAATAAGGTTGTGCACTGAGCAGCTGACGAAAATGCTGTGACCAGAGGCTCGCGGGTGCCCATTGGCCTAGGAACAATGGATGGGCTTTGCTAATTCAGGGTTCGCAGCAGCTCCTAGAACATAACGTCCACGAATGAGGAAACTCGACTGTAAACTCCCGGAGGGCAAGGATGGTTTCCGCTATGTTTACCACCGAGAATGCAGAACCTAACAGAGTGCCTGGCATTTAGGAGATACTCAATGCATGTGTGTTGAATGAATGAATGAATGAATGAATGCATGGAGTCTATGGTTTCTGTAATAAACAAAACAGCTTCATTCTCCCCACTTTATTAACCAGAGTTAAGTCCAGCCCATCCCCTTCCTTGGGGTGACCTACCTTCTGGGGCTACAGAGACTGGTGTGATAATTACCATTTATCTTACACGGATAAGAGAATTGTTTTCCCTATATTCAGCAAACTCTTAGGGGTACCCATAGAACATGTTCTGCATCAACATGCAGGCTTCGTGTTATTGCCCATCAGCCCTGTTTTGAAAATTAATGACTATTTCATAAAATATTGAGACCCAAGACTGGCACTTAAAACAAGATGAACCTTTTCTTTCCATTGAAACCTCTCCCTATTAGATAACTGCCAAACCTCAATAATGTTGTGAAATAAACCTGCAAACACTCTGAGATCAGAGTGACACTGCGTGCCTGGCTCTCACGCTGGCGGGCTGGTGGCTGCTTGGTTATAGCACCCATTAGCATGAGCTAATGAGTAAGCATTCTCTTCACTGTCACATCCCTGGCCTGTGATTAGCCAAAACCTGAACTTTAGCTTAATTGCAGAAACCAGTCCACCCATCGCAGACGAGGGCATGGTCCCCATTGTTGTCACTGTATTCTAAGTGCTAATTGGGGGGACCGTGACAGATAACATGTCCCAAATACAGAAAGCAGCAGGTGGGGTGCGGGGAATACGGATTCAGAGATGAAGAAGTGTGTCTTCAAAAGCCTCGAGGATTCGATTTTCCTTGCGCTCGCTTGGTCTGGCACGTGAAACTAGATTTCCCAAGAACGAGGGTATCTTATATATCTAGCTTCTCAGATTTTACTTTAGTCCCTTACCAACTTTTCTGAATTTGGAACTGATCATTTCACAGACTCCAAATAAACTCCCTCCCTCCCCTCCCCGGCTCCGGGAATGCCCTGCATCTCTCCCGACTCTTCAGTTTGTCTATCCAGAGATTTGCTTTCTTTGGCACTGAACCACCCAGAGAATCAGCGATATTTGAAAAAGAATAGACATTGTTTTTTTGGTGCCAAGAATTCTGGCTTCTGATTTTTAAGTTTCGTTGAACCTCTTTTGTATTTGCAAGGTTTCGTTTTGCAGAATTTAATTCATTCTGCTCCTTTACTGACTGTACATATTTTCTTTATGCTCAAACTTCCTCATCTTAGAAATGGATATGATCACACCCAATGTCCACTTGCTGCCTGTATCAGTTAAGAGTCTTTCCATTATGAGCAACAGAAAGCAGCCCAACTGGGTTAAGCCAAAAGAGAGTCTTAATGCACATAATTGAAAAGTCCAGGAGACAGGCTGGTTTTGGATGCACTGTGGTTAAGCAGCTTAAATATCACGAGGATTCATGTCTGTCCTCCTCTCAGCTTAGCTGTGCTCTCTCCTCTGGAGGCTGCCGGGGTCTCCCTTGGGGTCAGCAGAGGACAGCAGTAGCACCACAGCGCTTTCCTCTCCACTTCCTTACCTAAGAGAGAAAAAAGGAATTGTGCTTCCCAGACTTGACCTTGGCTGGCTAGACTCCAGTCCTTTGCCTACCCCTGGACCAATCACTGTGGGCAGGGGCGGGGTGGAGTGTGATGACTGGACTATCCTAGACCACGTCCTTTGCTCCCGGAGCTTAGGGGTGGAGTCTGCTCTATTAGAAATATCTGGGCTGAGAGCTTGGGTGGAGGGTTCCCCAAGAAAAACTAGGGTGCTATTGCCTCAAGACAGGGGAGTGGATGCTAGTTTGCAAAACCCACAAATAGCTGCTATGCTGCCACACAAAAAGGAGCAATCATTGAAACGAGCAAAGCACTTTGAATTTCTTGAATTAAAAAACAGTATGACTTAACAAGATGAAGATGCAGCAAAACTTTTTAAAAAACCTCCACACAGGGAGACAAGAGCAGCGTGCTGTATGAGCTAAGTGTTACTTGGCATTTGTCTGCGTGAGAGTGTTACGATTCAATTGACAATGTACATCCAAAATTCAATTCAACGCGGAATTGATGGGTCAGGCTGTAATGAGGTCCTCCTTTGCAACTTCATCTTTACAAGCACAGTACATTATAAGAAATGAGTTTGTAGCAATAAATTGAGCGACAGTGTCTAGTCTTCTACTCTTCTTGCTTACTGTGGACTTTGGGAAGAAGTCAATTAGAGAAGTTCTTTAGCCAGTATCATAATGAGTAATGGGAATATTTATATGATTGCTAATGGCTGGATTTAAGTGATGCCTCAAAGCATCGGTGGTGATGTTTGGCAGCAGCACATTATGACTGTGATTATCACTATAAATTAAGTTTATGTTGATATAATTAGCAGTTAAAAGCTAAAGTAATATTTATATTGATACAAGTTCTATCAAAGCCACACTAGTGCAAAACAGGCTGCGAATGTTGATATGGTGGGAATGATTTGATCTTGCAAAGCAGAATATTTCTAGAAGTGACATATTCTTTTGGCAAATAGCTGCCCCTCATCCCCAACCAAAAACAGAAAGCACAGACTTGACCAAATTTCTTTGTGGATTCAGAGTCCATAACATGACCCAGCAATTGCCACCAAGGGGGAAATCCCTTGACAACTCTGACAACTTTGACAACTTTGACAACTCTGGCCTTAAAACACCCAAGCTTGAAATAGATAGAAGAGGAGACAGAGAGAGAGAGAGAGAGAGAGAGAGAGAGCGAGAGAGAGAGAGAGAGAGAGAGAGAGAGAGAGAGCGTGCTAGAGGAGATGAGAGGGAAGGTGATAATTTTAGGTAACCAGTTGAGAGCACAAGGCCAGCAATGCCAAGAACAAGATTTTCCGTGGCCACAGGCTGCCTCTAGCACTTCACAAATCTTCTTGCTGGTGTGGATCATTTGCCAAAGGGGCCACTAGAGAGGAAGGTGGGGGACTTTATTACAAGAACATGATCAAGGTGAGCTTCCTTGAGAAATTCTACCCATGGCCAAGAATTATGGACATGCAGGTTTCCTTCTTTGCCTTGGTGGGTTGAAGGGCATCTGGCACTTTCAAAGTCAACAGCAGCAAGATGACATTTCTCTCCCCAGAGAAGGGACCAGGTTCTCCTGACTCCAGGCCATCCGGTAGGGTATCTAAGGGTGCCAAGCCACTACCACTCCTTTGCATGTGCTATCTGTAATTCATGACTGTCCCATTGCAACTTTGGTGGCATTTTCTCTTCTTTAGGGATAAGTGAACAAGGTGGAGGGGAATAAGTGACTTTCAGGAAGCCCCATGCTAGTAAGTGGTAGAGGTGGAAATCAGACCGAGGCCGCTCATTCTGATGCCATCTGCCCCCATGGAAGTATTCATTCAGCCAGTGAATAATTATTCATTCAACACTTATTTACTGAGCACCCACCAGCTGCCTGGCACTCAGAGGACTTGATATACATTCATGAACTGAACAAAGAGTCCTGTCCTCTGGAAGCTTCTATTTCAGACATCTCTTTGAAAGAATGTAATTGATGAGGAATCCTAGAATGCATTTCTTTTGCTTGCTCAAACCCCTCTCTGGGGGGTCTGCTTGATCAACACGCTCTCTAGAGGGCTTCACAGTGGGCTTGTATCTCTCTCTGATGACAAAAATTAGGGTGCTGTTTAGTTAGCACTTTTTTTTTTTTTAAAGATTTATTTATTTATCGCCCCCTTGCTGTTTGTGTTTGGTGTGTCCATTTGCTGTGTGTTTTTCTGTGTCTGCTTGTCTCCCTTTGTTGTGAAGTCCTGCTGCGTCAGCCCACTGCGCCGCGCGGGCCGGCCTGCCTTCACCAGGAGGCCCCGGGAAGCGAACCCGGGGCCTCCCATATGGTAAACGGGAGCCCTATCGATTGAGCCACATCCGCTTCCCTAGTTAGCACTTTGAATACCAAAAGGGAGGCGCTTGGTTGAGGGTGGTAGAAAATGGTGGAAGAAACTGGCCTTTGGTTTCCTCTTGGGACAAAAAATTGTTTGTTGTGCCTCCAATGGAAGAGATAGAGAGACAAAACTGCATCCCAACCCTGAATTCCACATACCATCCCGCTCTGCTCTTGGTTTCCAAGGGAAACAGCAGTTACTGAGGACCTATTAGGTACAAGGCTAGTTACACGTATCACTCATTGAATCCTCATAGCTGCCCTAATGAGGCAGAAGTTATTGTTCCAATTTTATAAATGAGGAAACTGAAGATCAGAGAGTTAAGTAACTTGTCTGCATAGATTGTAGGTAGCGGAGCTGAGCCCCACACCACCAGCCAGGGTGCTTTCTAATGCCCCTCACTAGGGCACAGAGAACCAAAGAGAAGAATGGTGGGCAGCCTGCCTTGAACTACCCCCTTGCATCCCCCAAGAGACAAGCAGGAAGTCCTGAGGAGAAAGGTGATTGTTTCCCCCCCGAAGGGACAAAGGTGACCAGGACTTTCAGTGAGAAGCAAAGAGAGGCTGGAGAGGTGAAACCTGAAGGGGGATCCTCTTTCCTGCTTCCATTATTTGTTTCATTGTGTGGGATGCTCGTGGCCTTTAAAGTGATTTGGAAAACCTCCCCCAACCGAAGGGAAAAGGGGTTAAAAGAATATTTGTTGTGTTTAAGAGTGATGAAAAAGATGAACTAAGTGAAGATACCCATTCTGAATGCTCCGAAGTTTCTCCGACCATCCATATCTGTTAGCGGTCTTGGGTTCTGAGTCTGGGAAGGCTCTCTGGTCCCTCTCCAGGGACTCTGAGTGGTGGGGGTGGAGGTAGGGGGTCCTCATTCTTGGACTGTAAGTGCTGGGAAGGAGGGGAACTTGTAGGCAATGTTGCAGCACTTCCCATGTAATATTTGTTGACGTCATTTCCCGCTAATCAGACTTCTTTTGAAAGCAAGAGTGTTTGTGAGGAAATTGGACTTGCCCTGTTGGGTGGGTGATCCTTCCTAGGTACTGAGGGGGGCTCAGGTCAGGTGAAATGTGACACTCCCCTTCATGTCCCTCACATTTTCCAAACAGTAACAACTACGTCTTAACTTTCCTAGGGTTAACATTAAAAAACAGTACCAGGAAGCAGATATGGCTCAAGCAGCTGGGCGCCCACCTACCACATAGGAGGTTCCCAATGCCTCCTAAAGAAGATGAGCAAGACAGTGAGCTGACGTGATAGGCTGGCGCAGCAAGCTGATGCAACAAGATGATGCATCAAGGTGACACAATGAAGAGACACAGTGAGGAAACACAATGAGAGACACAACAAGCAGGAAGCAGAAGTGGCTCAAGTGATTGGGTCCCTCCCTCCCACATAGGACATCCCAGGTTTGGCTCCTAGTGCCTCCTAAAAAGAAGACAAACAGAGAGCAGACAGTGAGTGCAAACGAGGGGGTGGGAGTGGGGAGAAATAAATAAATAAAATAAATCTTAAAAAAAAAAAAAAAGTACCACAGCCTTGGTGGCCTAGAACAAGAGCAATTTGTTCTCTCACAGACCGGAGGCCAGAAGTCCAGTATCAAGGTGTTGGCAGGGCCACACTCTCTCTGGAGACGCCTTCCTTGCCTCTTGGAGCTTCTGCTGGTGGCCGGCGGTTCTTGGCCTTCCTTGGCTTGTGGTAGTGGCATTCCAGTCTCTGCCTCGGCCATCACTCGGCCTTCTCCCCCATGTCCATGTGTCCATGTCACATGGTGTTCTTCTCTCTGTGTTTGTCTGAGTCCAACTTCCTACTTCTTCTGGGGACACCAGTGATTGGAGTTAGGGTCCACCCTGATCTAGCTAATTGTATCTGCAAAGAGCCTATTTCCAAACAAGGCCACACTCTGAGGTTCCAGAAGACATGAATTGAGTGGTATTCTGAGGCTGGCTGCCAGTGACCCTCGGCTCTTCTGTCACATGGCGAAGCACTTGGCTGTGTCTTCTTGTCTCTCCCTTTTCTTCTGGGTTCTAATGATGTTCTCTTCTGGGTTCTTGCTTCCTGTGGCTTTCTCTCTCTCTCTGAATTTCATTCTCTAATAAAGAACTCCAGCAAGAGGACTAAGACCCATCATGATTGAGGTGGGCCACACCTGAACTGCAGTAACCTCATCCAAAGGTCTTCTTTACATTGAGCCCACACCCACAGGAATGGATTAAATTTAAGAACATGTTTTTGTTTTTTTTGTTTTTTTATGGTACATACAGCTTCAAAACACCACAATATATTATTAGAATAAAAATTAAGATAAAACATAGGACTGTACAATACAAACAGTGAACTCTTTTGTAAATGACGGAATATGGTTAATAGTACAATTATAAAAATATTCTTTCATGAATTATAACACATGTATCACACTAATGCAAGGTGTTAATAATAGGGTGGTATGTTAGTCAGCCAAAGGGGTGCTGAAGCAAAGTACCAGAAATCTGTTGATTTTTATAAAGGGTATTTATTTGAGGTAAAAGCTTACAGTTACAAGGCCCCAAAGAGTCCAGCTCAAGGTTGCTTTTCACACCAAAGTCAGTTGCCATGTGTTGAAGCAACATGGTTGTTGATCTCTGTGAGAGCTCAGCCTTCCTCTCTCTCAGCTCCAGGCTGACACAGGGCTTGTTTCTTTCCAGGCTTCCTCAGCTCAGCTGCTCTGTTCTCTTCAGCTATAAATTATCAGGCAAATGGCTCATCTCTCTTTTGGGGCTGCAGGATCAAAGTTCTCTCCTCTGCCATGTCAATGGAGCTCTCTTTCTTCCTGTGTCTTCTACTGTGTGTCTTCTTGAGCAAGTGTCCATTTATATAGCCCACCAAGGGGATGGGGACTTAACCTGAGTTACGCCCTACTGATGTGGTCGAACCAAGGCCCTAATCTTAACATAATTTAATCAGACATCTTAGCTGAATCTAATACAATCAAAAGAGCTCATGCCCAGAGAAACAGAACTGTTTACAAACATAATCTCTCTTTTTGGAATTCATAAATAATCTTGAATTGCCATATTCCATCATCTCTCATCCCATTTTAAAGTTGCAGAGAACTTAGCAAGATTGACCCCTGATATTACCTGGAAGACAAAATTTGAAAATTACCAACTTGGACATTTAGCCAAGGAGATTTCCAAACTATATGTGGAATATTCAGCCTGGCTTCTCCTTGCAGCTTACAGAAAAATGTTAGAGGAAAGAGATAAGCTGATAACTGAATTATTAAGCACACACACACACAAAAAAAAAAACAACAGAAAATGATTCCAGAAATTTCAAGCCTCTGGAAATCAAGCCCCAGACAACAGTGCCCCATATGAGGGATTAACTAAATTTGGAACTTGTAAGCCAGGATTGAAAATGCAGTTATCCAGGAAAGACTTGTGGAAAGTGTTACTGTCTGGTGCATTGGACCCCTGCTTCCTTCATGCTAAACCAACAACTTTTTGAGAGAGCTGTATGAACAATACCAGTGTCAGCCTGGACTAAAAGGGACATGGAGGGGAGAGATGGAAGGGAAAATGGCTTTAAGAGGAAAACCATGGAGGCTGAGGCCTGGAATTAAGATATCTCTTTGGGCCAAGAGAGGGACCCCACACATGTGTATGGAAAGGGTTAGTTTATCCCAGCAGTTGAAGAGGGTGGATGTTCCAGCCTGCTGTTCAGGGACAGTTTTGCCATCCCAGTCTACAGAGAGGGTGGAGCATATTTCCCAAGGGTTGGGGAGAGTGAGGTCGACACCCCAGTGCTCTGAGAGGGGTGGACCTGTTCTCCATAGATTAGGGAAGACTAGGTCACCAACTCACTGTTCTGAGAGGGTTAGGTCTGTAGGCCAGAGATTAGGGAGAAGGTTGCTGCCACATCACTGTACTAAGAGGGTTGAGACTCTACCCCAGAGATTGGTAAATTGTGGCCATCACCCCAATGTTCTTGGAGGGTGAGGTCTGGAGCTCAGTTGTCACCCGGATGCTTGATGACAGTGGAACCAAGAAAACAGTCATTGGGCAAGCCTGTGGAAAGGGTGGACCCCCATGAGGCCCCAAGGAGGAGAAGAAACCATCATCTTTTTTTTTAAGTATAGTGTTTATTGAAGTATATCATTCATACGTGAACATAAATAAACAATAAGTGTATAGTAAAAGCTGTGAACTTACAAAACAAACATGCATAACATCATACAGGGGTCCTATACATCACCCATCATCTTAAGAATAACTCTCAGACTTTGAAATTTAATGGAGTATGCCCTGTGGGTTTTCAGAACTGTTGGGGACGTGTGACGCATGTTTCTTTCCTGAATTCTCCTTGTGGTAATGCAAATGTTTGTCCCATGTCTGTAATTTGTATATTGGAAGCAGATAAATTTTTTTGTAAGTTTCATAGGTCTACAGCCAGAGGGGACTTTGCTCCAAGACAAACTATCTCTATAAACTGATAGTGATATGATTTTGCACTTGGCATTGTTACTGATTTAAGGGTTTTTTTTTTTGAATATTGAAATGTCTTTTTGGAATTCAGAGGGTGGAGTATGGCAGTTTGAAATTATTTATGAATTCCAAAAAGAGAAATTATGTTTGTAAACTGATCTGTTCCTTAGGGCATGATACCCTTTGATTGTACTAGATTCAGCTGAGATGTCTTTGATTAAATTATGTTAAGATTAGGGCTTTGATTCAACCCATGTCAGTAGGTTGTAACTCAGGTTAAGTCCCCGCCCCCTTGGTGGATGTGGCAGTTTGGCATTATTTATGAATTCCAAAAATAGTTATTGGATTATGTTTGTGAACTGGTCTTTTCCTCTGGGCATATTAGATTATATTGGATTCAGAGGTTTACTTGATTAAATAATTATTAAGGCTTTGATTGGGCTATGTCAGTAGGGCATTGAGTCTCCGACCCCTTGGTGGGTAGGGACTCACAGAAAAATAGCACTGCAGAGAAGGGAGGTTGGAGTTTTTGAGCTGGAGCCCCGGGAAGTAAGCACACAGAGGAGTTTGGTTGTGAGGAAGGAGAGAAGGCCCCGGGGAAAGAGATGAGCCGTTCACCTGATAATTTGCAGCTGAAGAGAACAGAGCAGCTGAGCAGCTAAGGCCCAAGACACCAGACAGACATCACCCACCATCTTGCTTCAACACATGGCAACTGACTTGGGTGAGAAAGTACCTCTTATGGTACCTTGAATTGGGCTCTTTAGGGCCTTGTAACTGTAAGCTTTTACCCCAAATAATACCCTTTTTAAAAGCCAACACATTTATGGTATTTTGCATCAGCACCTCTTTGGCTGACTAATACAGGTAGTATATGGGAACTCTGCATTTTATGCATGATTTTT
The DNA here is from genome assembly GCA_029593785.1 of Cabassous unicinctus. Classification (NCBI taxonomy): domain Eukaryota; kingdom Metazoa; phylum Chordata; class Mammalia; order Cingulata; family Chlamyphoridae; genus Cabassous; species Cabassous unicinctus. The sequence continues at coordinate 10,345 of JAQZBX010056168.1, forward strand.
CTATAAACCTACAACTTCTGTAATAAATAAATAAATAAACCCAAAGAAAGTAGAGGAAGGGAAAAACAGACTATACCATCATTTCCTACCAGTTTCCAGGCTACCAGCCTGACCTATACATTTCAGACTTGCCGGGTCCCACAGTTGCATGAGCCAATTCCTTAAATCACACTCAGACACACACACACAAACACATATCCCATTGGTTCTGCTTCTCTAGGGAACCTGACTGACACACCACTAACTTCTCAAGGCTTCAGCTTCCTTTTCGGTAAAAGTGGGGTAATAGTAGCTCCCGCCTCACAAGACTTCTGTTAGGTTTGGTTGTGTGAGCATGTGTGAAGATCTGGCGCCTACCAATGAGAAAGAGCTGTGTGTTAGTTATTACTTCCTCACCAAGCCATCCTTGGACGAGCTTCTGGCTTCCTTTCTGCTGGGAGTTCTCCCCTTCTCATCGCAGCTCCTGGTCCTGCCAACTCAGGCTAAGAAATGCACAGCTAACAATCTCTGCAAATTCCTCGGGAAAGTCTCTTTTCCAGGGCTGCATTAGTAAAATCACATTTCAGTTTCTAAAACAAACCAAAACGGCCAGCCCAAACCTCCCTCCTGAAATCACTTGGAAACACATTTCATTAAAAGTTGTTGGAGGTGATTTATGACTTGAGTCTAGTGCCTCCCTCCCCCTCTGACAGCCACAGAGGAGGAAGGGGTTTGGGCTGTCAGTAGTCTCGGAGGTTCCGGCCAATGGTGGCCTCTCTGCTAGGTGCTTCCTCTTCACCAGAGCAGGGGAAAATAGCCCATCCCAGGGCACTTCCCAGAGAAACTGCCTGGGACAGGTGCCATCTGCCTGCAGTTTTGTCATTTGGATAATCAATCGGTCAATTCATTAGAGCTGAGCCACGATGAGAGCTTGGCTTGGGTATTTGGAAATAGGAAAGGGGCCCAGTAGTTCCTTTCCAGGTTAGGTTTGCACTCCTTAACCCTCAGTTGCTATTGTTTCTGGAAAAGAGTACATTGATTATCAAGGCTTCCATTAATAGTGTTTTCTATTAGCTTACAAATAAATCAGGTTTGGACCTATTCACACACACGTGCACACACATGCTGAGGTGGTGTGTCCCAGCAAGGCTACAGCGTAGTCTAATGCACAAACAATGCTTCCTTCCAGAGGGGTTATTTAGAAGGGAAAAGCTGCTCAGAGCTCCACTGTGACAGAGACGCAGCGCGCCTGGGGGCTTGGGTGCAGGCGCCAGGACGCGGGAGGGGCAGGGGCTGCTGGGCTCAGACGTGCCTGGGCGGGGGAGCCTCCTGGGCCATTAGTGCTGTCGCCAGCGGCACCACGCTGTGTCTTGTGAGCTCTTCAGGAACACAAGCCGTAAACCTTGTTTCCAAGGAACTGACATCGTCGTGGTGTTTATGGGGTGTGTGCTGGCTAATTTTTTGACTCCCCTTTGGGGTCCGTGGTCTATGTGGGAAATTGTCAATATCGCTGTTAAGAGGCAAGGGGTGTTAGAAGGAGAAGAAACCTCAAAGGCCGTGGAGTTTTTAAGAGCCTGGCCCCAGGCCCACCAGGCTGTGGGGGCGGAGGGGTTCCAGGGAGCTCAGCCCTGATTTCTCTGCCTTTTGTCCCCAGTCGCTCACTCATGTTCATGTCTGGAGACCCCGTCTGCCAGAGGCTCCTCGTGTTCTCCAGTCACCCCCACTTGTTGATGGCTGAGGAGCCTCTCGACAGCTTCCTAAGCAGGGAAGGGGTGGGGTAGGGGTGGGGTGAGGAGGTGGGAGCGGTGGGCCACCAGATGCTCCTGTCCTGCCATCCGGGGTCACGGGCAGCAGGCTCGGACCCTGGCATCTCTTCACAGGTATTGCGCCTTTCTACCTCTCTCCCAGCCTCAGACATACCCGCGTGGGGCTCTCCCACGAGCTCTTCTTTTCCTGGGGCACCTGCTCACCTCCTTAGCACAAAACAAAGCTGTAGGCAAGTCAGATTAAACAAATTAAGTCATTTTGGACTTGCCCACGAGTCATCAGTCATGGCGAACTCTCCGCGTAGGTTCAAAATAGTATTCTCTGGAGCATCAGTGAAGACGCCGAGACTGAGAGAGGATGAAATGGAATCACGAGTTGGAAACATGGGTTTCTTTTTTTATTTTTTGACTGGTCTCAATATCCCTTTCCCCTCTTGATGGCTTTTGGTGCAGAGAAGGAGAATAAGACACCCGTGCCGCCTCCTGGGTCTGGTCTCTCTTCTCTAGATCTCAGGTTGTCTGACAAGGTATTTAAAAAGTAGACTGTCTCCCACTCTTCCGTCAAAATGGAGCTCAGGGTATGGGCTGATGCAAGAACCATCTCTTAAGGTTTCTGACTCCTTAACACACATTGCTCGCTGAGGAAGGGGCTTTGACATCTGGACTCTCTGGATATGTGTTATCAGATTCTTTTCAGGTTCCGATCAATCCATATACAAGAAAACATATCACAACTGATGATGGACAAGAGAGATTTTCCCAAAGAACACTTGCTGTTGAGAGAAGCACTAATGGTCTGTGGCTGTAGCATCGGGGCTGAGCTGGACCAGGGGATGGAGGGGGAGGCTGGCGGACAGACTCAGCTTTGCATCCCAGCATCATCACTGGGTTTAGGAATGCAGGGGCTTAGGCAGGTACTCCTCTGAGCTTCAGTTTCCACACCTGTTAAGTGGGGACGACACCCATGCTCCAGGGTGACCATAGGAGTTAGAGGTAAGAAGGGTGACACACCTACCAAGTACCGAGCACATGGGCAGATGCTCAGTAGATCAGCAGGAGCTGGACTCCAGCAGGAGGTCTGACTCCACTGTCAGGCGTCACCAGCTTGGGCCGTTTATATGGCTCTCTGCATCACCTTTGTCCCGTTTGTGAAAAGGTCACTGACACTCCTCCTGCCTTTCCTCTGTGAGGGCCAGGTGAGGTTGCTGGCTATTTAGGGGATATTTGGGAATTGCTGAGCGTAATAGTAATGACCATGGCTGTGGAACGAAGACAAATTAAAAGCTTTCTCAAGCTGCTCTTGGAAAGGGAATTTTCTGCCCCCTCCCACCTGCCCCGAGCTGGGGCTTTACCCAGACAAGGAGAATGCAAGGTCAGCTCCTAGACCCGTGAAAACACCATGCTCAGGCCTGGCTGGAGCCTCTCCTCTGCCCACTGCGGGTTTTTTCTCACAGAAAGTCACCCCCAAAGCAAGAAAATGGATTTTTCCTGTCCTGAAAAATGTAGCCCCAGCCTGATGGCCCCTCAGAAGGGTCACTAAGGAAGCAAAATGCGTCTAATGCTAACAGAGCCCCAATTCATCGCTTCCAGAGCCCGTAGCGTTTTATACTCACTCTGAAAGCATAATCAAGGGAGTGATTCTGAACCTTGTTAATCAGAAAGGGCTCTTTAAAAATGTCATGCTGTCAATATAAAACTTTGCTAAATTGCATTATAAATGCCAGATTCAGTCAACTAACACATTTAACACCGTTTCTTAAGTACAGTTTAGATTTTATCCATGCCAGGGAGAATGAGAAAAATACCTCAGGAGAGCAGAGCCTGTGGATTCATGGTGCCTAAGCTCACGTCCCCCCAGAGAGGGATTCTAAAGATTTTATTCCAAATCCAGGCCCCAGTTCTTCCGGCAAGAACATCAATAAGGTGTTCCCCAAAGTTGTTGGCTTTCGAACTGGAAGATTCTTACAGCTCAGAAGGTAAGAAGGCACGAGTGCCTTAGATGTGTCTTTCAATTAGCCAGCAATTTCTAATGCTGCTGCTTTTTTGCCAAAGGAAAAAAGGTTTCGTGTAGGTCCAGGGTTCCACGCCGCGTGCAGCCCTGCCGTGGGACAAAGAGGCCCTTGTCTACGTGGCAGAGTCTGGGAGGTGCCTCCAGCTCAGCAACCTCATTTGGGGTAGGATTCATTGTCAAATATATTTTAACAGAGAACCACCCCTTCTTTCTCTCCCTTTGCACCAAATGAAAGCTATTCCTACACTCTTTTGACTAATTTGATGGCGTCTTTTTTCCTGTGATCCTGTTCAGAATTGGGCTGGTTTCATTAGAAACTTTGAACCAGAAGTTTAACTAGACAGCACAAAAGAAACCACTATAAAGATCTGAAGGTGTTCATCAAACGTTGTAGTTTCTGATCAAAATATCTTATCTCAGGATAACTAGGTCAATGTTCCCATCTTAAGTGCATTAGCTTATTCCGAGATGAAAAGTTCTAAGTATATATGGCAGGACAATATTTTGAGATAGTGACCCATTTTCTCTTGGCTCCTGCCTCTTTTTACCGTTATCTCTTCTCCTCTCCCAAGCCTGCATTCGTTATCTCATGGAGCATGGTGTAGGTGAAGCAGGGAGTCATTTCCTGGCTTTTGACTGTCAAAACTCTTGCCCTCAAAAAGAAATGCAAAAACCCAGAACGTATCATAAAGTAGCTCACCTTTACTGAGAACCTCCTGTATGCTAAGCATGAGTTTATCTCTTTTCATTTTCACTATAACCTAGTAAGATGGATACTATTATCACCCCTATTTTACAGAGAAGAAAACCGAGGTACCAGGAAATGGAATCTTTTATCCAAGATGGCACCTCTGGTCAATAGCAGAGCCGGCTTGGGAATCCAGGTAAGCACCTGCTGCGCTGGCTGCCCTAACCACTGGCCCCATCGGCTCCACTCATCTGGGGTACTAAGATAAGAGATAAGAGATAAGGCCAGGACTTCTGTCTTGGATTGAGCTCTCCAGAGGAGGGCTTGTGTGCAAGTGATTTATTAAGGAAACGTTCCCACGGGAAACTGGCCGAGGAGGAGAAGCAGGACAGGAAGGGGTTACTTACTTGGGAGTGCAGCAAGTTGATGGGGGAATAGCCTTAGGACCACAGCCTGAGAAGAGGAGGGGACTCTGAGGCAGCCTCAGCCCCTGGGTGCAGAGGCGTTTGGGTCTTTATACTTGGGTGAGGGCCGTCTGGGTGAGGCGACTCTCCCCGGCCCAGGCAATTGTGGCATTTGCGCAAAGGGCTCCCAGCTGCACTCCTGGCAGCTGGGGTTAAGTCCTCCAGTCCTGAAGGGAAATCTGGGTGGCATATCAGTATCTGTTACAGAAAGGGAAGAAGCCAAGCAAGGGTGCGAGCCCTCAAGGGAGCTCTGAGTACAACTAACGCCTCAGAGTTTGTTCCAATTCCAGAGGACAGAGTTGAGCTGTTAGACATCCTTATCCATCAGGCTTTGGCCAAAGCCCACCCTGGGATGGGGTGGGAAGGGGGCAGAGCTATAAACTCCGAGGTGCTGCAAGCTCTTTGTAGGAGTGAGCCTGCTCCAACAGCCCGAGGGCAGGGCTCAGAGGAGAATGGCAGGTACGGGCCATTAAAGACAAATGCACGCAAGAGCCAGGGGGTTGGCACAAAGGGACAACTGAAGGAATCAACAGGGTCTGGCGGAAGCACCCACAATATCTGCTACAGCTTCTAGAAACCTGAGAGGATGCCCCAACTGGAGGCAGGCGATGAATCAGAGGAGAGAGGTGGGGCCGCTCAGAGAGCTCACCGAGCCTCAGGCAGGTTTGAGGGCTGGGAGAGCAGAGGAGACCCATTCTGTCTCCCAGAGTAGGCATGGCTGGGTGTTGGGTCTACTCAGATGGGGCCTGAAGCAGCCTCACTGGATGGGGCACAGCCAAAAAGTCCCATGGTCCTGGGAGTGGAGGGAGGTGGCTGGGTGTCCCAGAGTTCTTGGTGTCACTGGGTGGATAGGGGCAGCGGAAGGATCCCAGGGGTGGAGAAAGACAGAGCCCGGGAGCAAGAGGGGCTGGCACGGCTGTCTGTGTCGATGGATCCACAAGAAGCAGGCGAGCCTGGGCATCTCGGGGCACAGGGCAGGGAGGACCCTGCCTCTGCCTGCCAGCTGGGCGTATCATCTGCACCCTGGAACTCACCTGAGCCCAGGAGAAAGGGGTGGGGGCTGAACTGACCCAGAATACGTTCCAATCGCCTAGATACAGGGCGGCTCAGAACAGAATAGAGCTGCAGAAAACTAAAGCAAGTTAACTCGCTTGTACGCTCGCGTCTGTGGACCGAGTGTGTTGCCACTGTATGTGGTGACTATAAACGAGGTCCTTAAGGAGCCCCAACTGTATACATGAGCATCTCAGATGACAGGTGTTTGCAACACCTGCTTTTCTCAGCATACTGACTCTTTTGTTGACATTTTCTTTCTCTTATTTAAAGAAGGAAATACACTGTGATAGAGCAGGCGAGGATTGAATCAACTGGCTGAGGGAAAGATTTCTTAAACGGAGCGGAGTTTCCTAAGGCGGGCGATAGACTTTATGGCCATCGCTTTGATTATATGTCTGCAGTTTTGACTTCAGAACCCATGTGGCCAACACAAGAACTGTAGACACACACACAGACATGCACACACACACACACACACACACACACACACACACACACACGACATCTCTTCTGAGGCCTTTATTTCTTTTTCTTCCTTCCTTCTTCACGCTACAGTGAACTGGAAGAACAAAAAGGCTAAAGAAATATACGCCAGCTGAGAGCCGTGTGCGTGCACGTGTGTGTGTGTGTGTGTGTGTGTGTGTGTGTGTCCTTTTTCACCCAGGGTCTCTGGGCTGCAGTTTCCTGCTTGGAGCTTTTCTTGTCTATTTCAAAGCCCCCTTCACAAGTCTAACACTGACAAGGAGAACAATGAGAAGTGAGCCGCAGCTTGGAAATGAACAGAAAGAAGTTACTGACTTTGGGCTACTCTGGTAGGGTAAATGGACTATGAAATGCAATTTTAAATTAAATGGGTGCTTTACGCGCAACACAATATTGATTTTGTTTCCAAAAGCAGAGGCTGAAGAATTATGCGCAGCCCGTTTGCGTGTGAGTGCACGTATGTGAGCATGTGTGTGAGTGCGTGTATGTGTGTGTCGGACGACTGGCAAATCACAGGGGAATAAGTTTTAATTTAACTTAACTGCCCAGGGAGAACTAAGTGATCTTTGGTTTTCAACTCATGTCACTCTTGAAATTATGACCCTTCTCCCTTCGCCCTAACCTGTGGGCTTCTGAGGCCCTTCTCAACTCTCTGCTAAAGCCGCCCTCCCTCTCCTGTCCACGCTGGTTTCTGAGACGTCACCCAGAGGCTCTGTGCTCCACCCTCACAGCCTCCCTGTCCTTGCAGTCAAGTGACAAGCCAGGCCGTTCAGATATTCAGAAGCAGAAACGTTGGTGCTTTCCCACCAGTGCCCTCCAGCTGTCCAGAAAAGCACAGAGTGAAGACGTTCAAGGTCACACATAGTGCCCCTGGGACCCTCTGTCCAAAGCACTGTCTGAAGAGTGGAGCATGAGCAGCCTCTGCACAGAGGGGCAGGGCTGGCCTGAGCAAGGCCGAGACACAAGGGAATTTTGTCTCCACCTCCTCCCCGTCTGTCCCTTTGAAGCCCTTTGTGGGTTTCCTTTACCCAAATGTGGTAAAAGCAAAATAGGAACATCTGAGGAATCTGGATGAAGCTATATGAGAACTTTTTTTTTTTTGCTCCATTGCAATTTATTGGTAACTCTGGTATTCTTTCAAGATAAAAAGTGTTGTTTTTTTTTTAAAGTAAATGAATAAATAAATACCACTAGGATCTCTTCAGACTAAGCCGTCAGCGGCTTGATTTTCCAACAGTGGATGAAATGCCCTTTTGCTCCAGGCACATGTCACGGCTTCATTGTGAGGGTCACTCAGGGTATTTCCCGAGTCCCACCTGGGACCCTTGCAGCCGCTTCGTGCTGGTCAGCGCTGGCATGGTTCGGGGCTGGGGGCATCAGCACGGACAGTCACCAGGACGCAGCCTGGGCTTGGGGTGCTCAGGGCTGGGAGGGTCTGGGGTCCTGTCTCGGGAGCCG